>CM077676.1:78991394-79213894 GCA_039707655.1 Elymus sibiricus
AGGGGGAGCAAAGCCTGTTTTTTGCTCCCTCAATTGATAGATCAGGGCCCCTCCTGCCGGCCCGAACGAAAGGCTCTTTAAGGAAGTAGTCCCATCACTCTCGGGCCCGGCACCAACCAAGAGGAGGCGGGGCTCTCTCCAATCATTCCGAAGAGCCGAGATCTCGTAAAGGAAAAATTAGCTAGCTCAGCAGGTTTGGACCCGGGTGAATCAGTTCAGTGAAGGAAGGGAGCCTAAACTTAAGGCTTTTCCAAGCCTTGCCGATAGGCGCCTCATGGCTCGCTCAGTTCGCTCGCGGAGTTCTTAGATTAGTAGATCTGGATAGAGTCTCGCTCATAAAGGAAGAGTAGCGTGCTAGCGCGGCTCGCTTCGCTTTTCGACGCGGAGCTCGCTGCTGTCTTTTTAGCTTCAAAACTACAGGGCGTGCGTTAGCACTATGGCTTTTCAGCCTCCCTTTGCTGGTTCCGAACTATCACTGATCCCAGAGATCAACCTTCAAACCTTTTTCTTTGAATCTCAGGAAGGCTTTCTCGGGGAGAAAGCTGGTTGGGGAACTGCTAAACGACCTAAAAGAAAAAGAGGAGACTGACTCTGACCTTTCAAAGCCCTATCTCATCTGGTTGATAGTAGAAGGTACGTACGATGATACCATGGACATAAACGAGGTCGAGCATATCTTTAATGATTTCAAACTAAAGCGTACCTAAAGCCTGCCCTGGATATGAAAAAGGGATTTGAGCCAGAAGAAGATGAGGATCTATCACCAGATGAGGAAATGGAAACAACTAAGTATTAGTTAGGTTTAGGTTCAGGAAATGGAAATGGTAACAGCGGCCCAAAAATGGTAAGGTTTTCTTTTCAAAGAAAAAGGAACGCAAAAGTTTTGCGAAATCCTTATCTTTCGGCTTTTTAAAGAAGATAGGCCATTACAAAAACAAGGTATAACAGTCGACTTTCCTATCAGGATTTTACAACCTGAATACCAAGGGACCACTATTAAAAGAGAGCATAATAAGTAAATGCCGACGCCATCTTTGACTTTTTGGATGGTCGGCGGCGCCATAAACTCGATAACCAGCACCGCGGAGTCAAGAAATTCAACTAAATAGAATCCTAAAACAATCTTATTCGAGCACACACGGGACCCACAGCAATGAAATTCACACAAGCGGCAATCATCCGAGCAGAGAATGGAGAAGGGAAATATACTTGAAATTGTTTTTTTCCGAATGAGAAAGCCTTTGGCAAACTCCTTGCAAATCTGTTTTTGCCGGGCACAATAGACATATCTGCTCAGTCACAACATAAGGAACCCCCAATGTTCCTCAAAGCCTACCCGGCCTGACAGCTTTAGTTGAATGATCTGATCCCGAAGCAAGCTTTCTACTTAAATTGCTATGACTGGCCAACTAATGATCGGACTACCTATCTTGATGCTTTGAATCTGTATTCAGAGCTTTTTTCCAACTACCGGGACTACTAATTTCAAGTACAAAGCTCTCCTATGAATATGCTACTGCTCTTACTTTCTACCTGAATCCGAGCATTGAAGCAAGCTCTTTATCGCACCATAACCGAGTCTCTCCTTGCAGCTCTGACCAATCCACCCGTCATTGCAAATAACTGCTCCTTACTCTTTGATTGTATGTCCATTTTTGCTTGATGTCTGGCTCACCGGATCTGGTACATGAAAAAGCCATTCCTTTTCGCTTTCCTTCAACCACTCAGTATACTTTTTTACTGGAAGAGTCAAGCGAAAGCAATTAGTTTAGAAGGAAGAGGAAGACCTAGGGGGCTTATGTCCTCATTTCACTCTTTTTGCTCCTGCGAGACACGACTCAACTACTTTTTACAATTGACAGGGTAGCCCGGAGGTCAGATGAAGGGTCTTCCCCATAAAGATAGATTAGTACTTGGAAGGTTCAGATGAAGGAAGGGCTGAAACAAGGCAAAAACTATTCAATGGGGTAAATAAATATGAGCAATCCGTGAGAATAGCAAACCCCTATCTCTTAAAAAGAAGAAGATAGATAGGTCCACGAGTTGAGACAGAGAAGTTCTATCTAATCAAGTAGGAGTTTACCCACAAGAGTCAGAGGCTGCATCATCAAAGGGGTATAGAAATAATTCAGAAGCACTATGGCCTGAAGCGAAGGGCAGGAACGAACGGAATCAATGTGTTCCAATTTATCCGGAGTAAGGAAAGCAGCTGAGAAGGGACAAAAAAATAGCGTAGACAAAAGGTAGGACCAGATCATGCGAAGAGCTCTTCACCCTATTGATTAGGAATCTCGATCAGAAACCACCAGGCCATGTCTCCCGATAAAAGATGATCCCCACAATGGATGTTAGGCCTTGGCTTTATAAAATCTGATTGGATCCGCACTAGAGGATAAGAATACAGATAGGCTGACTAAGAAGATCTTCAAATTGTCTTACCTGAAAAGATGAGTTATTCAAAGGAATACCTGAAGAATAGAATAGAATAGAATAAACACATGGCACAGCTGGGTGCTAGAATAGTAGTTGATAGAAGTTCTAGTCACTTAAAAAAAAATAACCACTGCTTAACTTAATTAGATCGTAGAAGATAAGCAAGCGGGTTCGGGCAGTTAGTCCTATTTGAAGGTAAGAAGTTCGGGTAGTAAGGGATAGGTTTATATAGGGGCTATATTTTTGATAAACATATGGTCTTGCTCATTTCTCATCAAGGAATGGAGATTGGGTTGGTGTTTGGAAGGGGGATTCAGTAAACTGACCTTGGCCAGCAAGCAGAAAAAGGACTGACGTCTTGGGGCGCGCTAGCGCGCGTACTCTTCTTCTGCGAGACTCCATCCAAATCCACCACTTACTTGTTGGTTGGTGTACCATTCTGTTATCTTAGACTATGCTGCCTTCTTCAATTCCATTCTTCGTCTCCCTAGTCGAAGTCTTCTTGCTGGCCCAACCCAACATGCATTTTAGAGTGCCGTGCCAGGGCGATAGGCGCTCCGCCAGTAACGCATGATCGCCAGAGCCTTTCTTGGCTATGTAAATATAGGGCCGGAATAAGTGCAAGATCCTCAACAAAATGGATTAAGGTGGGCTTCGGATTTTTCATAATTTTTTTCTATCTTTTCATCAAGTTCTTGTTTGATCTGCCGCTATTATCACAATATCCCTCCTTTTAGGGTTAATGCTATCAATGGTGAATCGATCATTCGCTATCCTTTTTTTTATAAGAGCTTTTTTGAATGGAAGAAAAGTAATGAAACCCGCGATGGCTACTGAATAACCTCCTTTGATTTTTTTATAATAAACCCTTTTACCTTTTTCTTCGTTCGCCAAATCTTCTTCAGTTCTATCCAAGCTCGGTTTTGTCTGAATCTTTGTGGAAGAAGAAGCGGTTCGCCAGCCGCTACATCCAGGGATCCCACAAAATCATTAAACCTGGCGGCTGCTCGCTCTTTGATCAGTGATTCACCGGCCACTAGATCGATGAAGAATCTCTCAAAAATCCGCTTTTTGATCAGTGATTGACCAGCCACTACATTCTTGGATCCCACCTTATTCTCAAACCTGGTGGCTCGCTTGATTGGCAGTCCTGTAAGCTCATCTTGCATACAAGTTTTTGGGGTACCAGGGCCTGCATCCACCAAGAACATTTCTTCCCTTAAGCGTAAGCGTAAAACTGAAGATTGTGAGGCGTTTCCACTACATAATAAGAAACTAGAATTAGATCTTGGAAATGATCGACTCCAATAGATGCTCATCATAAGCTTTTTTTCCCTCCTATTCCTATTGATCAGAAGTATCCAGCAGCGCCACGCCAGAGTGACTTCCGAAGCGCTACGGACGGGACGAAATCCGGCAGCCAGTTGCTGGCTCTGAATAACCAGCCCAGCAAGAAGCTAAATTCTTCCATAACATAACATAACGGGGCGGGGTTGCGCGCGAGCCGAGTGACGTAGGTGCACAAGAATACTTCGCGCCACAACCATCTCTTTTTTATAGGTTCTACGGACCGATGCCTCCTGCTTCATCTGGTAAAAAAGAGTCATAGATATGCCTGTAATTAGAAGGAAGAACCGCCATAAAAATCTTCCTCGTGTATCGTCTGTAGCAGAACTATGAACGGGAGCTAGCAATCCGGACCGTATTGAAAAGGTTCCTAAGACACAGCATGGAAGAGTCAAAATATTCAGAAGCGAGGTCCAAGAATGAAGAAGGGGTAGAATTACTGAATGAATACGAGCTGTGGCTAATACCCGAGGCATAAAAGACGCATTTTCTATGGGATCCCGAAACCACCAGCCACCCCGACCTAATTCATGATGAGCCCACCAACTTCCTGGTGAGATGCCTACGGTTAAAAACAACCGACATTTCAGGATCCAAATTCGAATTGGTTCCTGGTCCTGGTCAGAGACCACCGTGTTCGCGCCGGCGGTCCAACAAAGAGGCGAAGTAGTGGTGTCTTTCTTTCCATTACGAACGACACGCTTCGCCTGCTCCCTCCCCGTGTCCATTAGCGCTCCTGTCCAGAGCGAAGAGAAGGCGAAAAAGCGCCGCCGAAGCAGCATGAGCAGGCTTCTATTGCTACGCAACAATAGAGCAGGCGCGCCGCCCACAAAATGTTTGAATGATCGGGTAAAGAGCGAGCTTCTTATATGGGATCCGACGCATCCAGCAGAGCGAAGCAGCGTTCCATTCTTTTCGGCGGCATCCTTCCGCATTGGCGGCGAGTGGAGTGCCACAATCCCATTCATCATTTTTGATCTACATAACCCAAAGCCCATAGCACTGGCGACATCTCCGGCATAAATGCAAGGAGGATGTATAGCTGATATAGGATCTTGTGGAACTGGATTTGATTCTGCAAGCGGTTCGGTACGAACGAAGAAATTTCGAACAAAAGGATCGGAACTCGCTGATAGGAAAGGAGAGAAAAACAAAGCAATGCCAAGAGCTCCGTCAATCTGCTGTTCATCGATAGACGAAGCTCTCTCTTTTTCATCTCGTGCCAGATGTAACAAAAGATTAGTTCTTTTTCCTTCTCGCGAACCACGGGAGCGCCCAGCGCCCAGAAGAGCAAAGCTCATTTTCAAAACAGGGTCAAGCGGCGCATTAAAATGGGCTGGCCCGTTAAAAGGACGCTTACTTTGCGAACGAAGTTCAGAATCAACAAGGGTTCTCCGAACGAAGGGAGTGTACAACTGGGGCGCAGCCCCACTTTTTTGTTGGAGAGATAGAATGGAGTTCTTCACGAAGTTCGAGACAAAGGAAAAAATAGAAGTTTCTCTATAGCCTCTTCGTTTTGAGACATTATGGCTTTGGGGTCGACCTCGGTAACAAAAAAGGAATCCATAAAAACTTGGGATCCAACACCATGATAAAATACTACCCTCATGATTAGACCATGTCCCCGAGATTTGATAAAAAAAAGGTGCATTAGCGGTTAATACATAATAATTAGATAAGTTATTTGGAATATGACGGAACGAAAGACCAAGGAAAGGAAGAAGAATGCACCAAAATGCAAGTGCTGCACCAAACGCTGGTGGTTGTTTCTTGTTGTAAGTGAATGCAACGAAAAGACCCGGAAATAACGAATAATGAGAAAATTCATTTATAGACATTTCGTGCTCATTTCCAAATTTCTGCTTAGTTATTCCCATCATCCGGTAACCACAGGATGATCCCAATCTCCTTTTAGTAATAGATCTTTTTGATATGTCTCAGCGGCAAGGAAGAGAAAATGCATCGAGTCGTTTATCAAGAAAGTGGACGAGCATGGCGGTCCCTATATCTCTGAGGGGTGTACCACTTTTTTTTTTCAAGTCAGCTTAAGAGGTTCAAAAGAGAAAGTCACTCTCCTTATTCTTGGCTAGTGGAATGGAAGCAAGACTCTTTCCTATCCACTTTGCCGAGGGGAGAGAACTAAAAGATAACTCAAGCTAGACAGAAAGGTGCAAAAGTCCACAGTTTCTTAAGGATCCTGTAAGCAAGTAGGTTAAGATTGTCATTTAGCTTCAATTTCTTCAGTCTCACAAGCGGGTCCGCATGCAACAAAAGAAATTGTATTTGCCTACTACTCCGACCTTGCCCTGAAAGGATAAGGAAATTGGATAAGAGCGAGAGCTAGACTGACTATTGGTCCAATGCTAGTGGAGGATTCAGACTGAGGACCCCCTGTGGCGGCTACTCATAAGAAGATGAAGGATTGAAAGAGGACTGATCACCCCTCTGATTTGTGATCTTTTAATAGAAAGAAAAAGCCTTCTCTCAGACTTCAAGGTCAATGAAAGCAAAGCGAAGCTTTACGACCAAGGAGAGATAAGCATATTTTATGAATGATAGAAGGAGTGCTCCCCGAGCACAGGCTCGCTTGGAAGGATAGAGCGCCGCAAGATAGGATGGCATATTGAAGGGAAGGCTATGAAAAGAATTCTGGTCTCTCGAACGCCTGGCATACTAATACCAGCCGCATACTTGAATACTAGTGACATATTGGAGGAAAGGAGATTATTGGAATACTAGAGGGAGTTACGCCCATAAGAACTGCTGGCTGTAAACGCGACTTGCTCTGCTCCTCCTAAAACCCTTTTCGATAGTAAGATAGATATAGATCTAAAGGGCCTAGAAGGGCAAGCATGGACCGAATAATACACATACTCTGTCTAGATAGACGATTTCTTCTTTCATTTCAACTCAAATAAAAGCACTTTCTTTCAAGCTTATTTGCTTGAAAAAGAGCAAAGCAATTCCAACATAAACTGACACTTTAGGATCCTCTAAGCCTTTCTATAGACCCGTAAGGTACTAAGAACTAAAAACTAGCACTACTAACACAGGCTGAAGAGGATGACCTCGAAAAAGAATACAATTAAAGATGTGGCCTTCCCTCCAAGCACATATATGGATATGGAGCACTCTTTTCCACCCTAAAAAAGAATAGCCAGAGATGGCTTTCTTTCCGTATCAATAGGTAGCCTTCCTTGCCTATGGCTACTTTCAAATGAAAAGGTCAAAAAAGAACTTGATGTAATAGGCTCACTTCATTAATGCTTTCAAACTCGATTGTAAACTATTCCCACCTAAAAGATAAGCTTACTACTTCAAATAGGTAGATGGAAAGAAAGCCATATTTTCCATCTTATTTATATATTCCATTCCAGCCATTGACAGCAACTCACTCTTTTCGAACTGCACTTTGAAAGCCAAACCCAAGAAAGACCATATCAACTACTCTCCAAATAGCAGGATAAATCACGGAATTCAAATGGAAGACAGAAAGAGAAGGCAATTCAAACCTAATGGCCAAACGAATCCAAGACAGAAATACTTATAGCCATAAAAGAATAACAAGAGAACGAAAACAACTCCATATTCTACTGGCCTGCCTCTCTGATCTACTATCCAACTGCCATGGAAGCACCACTGAAGACTGGCTTCTCCGACCTTCCACTCGATCCTGGGCGATCCCGGATCGACAAGCCGACGGTGTGGATTCCCTATATATGGATGGTAGGAACGCTTCAACTGCAGAGCCCTGAATGCGTCAGTGAGGTTCCCTCTATGAGAGAAAGAGAGGTTGCTAATCTTGGATCAGACGGCGTGTTGGTATTATTGATAAGGCTTGGATTAGCAAATTAGCACCGCTGGAGTTTAGGTATTCGAAATAGCGAAATACATAAATTATCTATCTCAAGTACGTCTCGTACTTATCTTGAGCCATCAGTCAGATTGAATGCAGCGCCCTGCCGGCAGCTCCTGACCTCTGTTCCTATGGGGGAAAGAAGGTGTGGCTTTGGACCCCAAACTCTTCCATGACGCCCTTCTTCTTATAGCGTGGGTAAGTGATCAATACAGACAAAAATCACACCCATTGGATCCATCCTGATATGATTGGGTGATTTGCACGTTCCCTTAAGAACAAGCACACACACACTAAATCCTGAAAAGAAAGATAGATGCTCATCTTCACACTGATAGCAGCAGGCTCACTACGTACGTTGTCCAACCCACCTCGTAAGACATCTTTCCTCGGATAGCCAAGCGAAAGAGGAGGTCTCAAGCGTGCAAAAACACATGTATGAGCAGGAAAAGATGTGCAATCAAGCTCAGAGACTGCAGATAACGGATCTCTCAGGCACCGGTTTCCCTCAGTTCAGGAAGGGAAGCGAGCTTTCAAGGGTCCCAGGATAAAAAAGGTAATTAATATGTCTCCGACCGAAGTGATAGATAAAGGCTTTACCCATTGGCAAGGAACGCTTGGAGGAGTGAAACAACGATTCCGCCTAGCGTAGGACACGTATATTTTATCCAATCTAGCAAGCGTAGCCAGCCCCACCCACGGGTGAAATTGTACAGCTCCCTATCTTGTTGAAAGCCCCTTTGCTTACGGAAGAGAAGAGTTGGATGCCGTGGTGGGAAAGCTCCCGTTTCAACTTTGCTTCTTGTAAGCTTCGGTATAAATAGCTCACTTGCGGGATCTAATCTCATTCTATGGGAACAGCTTTCATTTCTATCTTTTGGCTTAAAGTGGTGAACAAATCCTTTCTCTTCACTTTTTGTGCTCCGCATGGCTCCGGTCAAAATGTGACTCATCCTGTATATACATAATTAGGAGACCTCTCACGAACTTGTTAAAGAAAGGAGGACCATTTGTGTGGACAAGCCAAAGCAATCCTTTGATGTTCTCAAGCAAGCTTTAATTGAGGCCCCTGTGTTGGTTCTCCCTGATTTCAGTAAAAGATTTGTGCTAGAGACAGATGCCTGTGGGCATTGGAGCTGTGATAAGGGGTAGAAGTATTCGTGTGGGGTGGGTTTCGAAGGGAAGGTTGCACCATAGATCGGAGATCCTTTGAGGAAGACTGAAATGACTATACTTATAGAATGGTCCATATCGAACAGATACGATACTGGTTTACACAGAGAATATTGCCTAGCTCTAAAATGGCAGCACCTGAGTGCAACTTCGAGTAAGAAAGAACGACCTTCTGCTACCTTTTTACCGGGGCATTGTTTTAACAACTTTAGCTGATTGATCTACGAATGGAGGGATTCAAGCTTATTTTTGTTAACCGAGATGCAAACGACTAACAAACTGGATTCGAAGCCACCTGTCGTAATAGTACCTGCGGGTTCTTTCTGTGGAGCCTTCAAATGCAATAGCTAGCTGCCCAACGGCCAATGCCACAGGCAAATCTCCATTTTCCAACTTATACAACTCTTTGGGGTCCAAAGATACTCGCCATTGCAACATAATAAATAGGACCGGTGGGATCGCCTTCAACAGATATATCGGTTTCACTGCTTTCGTACCCTTTGTTTTGGTCATGTGGATGACCCGAAGACCGTAGATAAGATGGATACCCACGTACTGCCTTCAATGAAGAGAGTTTTACCAAGGACCCTTAGACAGATAGGGGAGACAGACAAGAGGTATGCAACCTGCTGAATATTGTCACCGAATCGCTCACTGACAAATACTTGGGGCTCCCCTCCCTGGTAGGAGTGGATAGGAGCGACTGCTTCCAACACTTAATTGAGAGAGTTTGCACTCGGATTAATGGCTGCAAAGAGGAACGGCTAATTGGCTCCGCCATGGAGACCGAAATACGAGCTTCTTTCATCACATCATTTTGCAACGGAGAAAAAAGAAGAACATAATAAAGTTTCTGAATGACTCAAACGGCAACAGGATCGAAGGTAATGACCAGTTAGCATCTCTGATACAGGGTTACTTTGAGGGACTGTTCACCTCAGAAGTCCTAGCTCCCGACCCTGGGCTACTGGGGAAAGTAAACAGGCGAGTAACTGAAGAAATGAACGCAAGCCTCTTGGCTCCGTTCATGGCAGATGAAGTAAAGGCAGCACTCTGAATTCAATCGAGAGTTAGGTACAATAATCTTCAGATATGACAATACCTCCCCCAAAGCATTGTCAAGTGTTGGAATTAGGGCACCAACCACGAATAGGAGCTGTATAGAACTCCGGAAAGAGACCTTTGATGAAGTCGGCATCCTCCCAAGTGGCATTTGCTTGATCCAAACTAGCCCACTTCCTTGGTTGCTGAAAAACCATGCAACGCAAGTAATTTTCCACACACTGATTCACACGTTCTGTCTGGCCATCTGATTGTGGGTGATAGGCAGAGCTAAACCTCAATTTCACTTGCAGTGCTTTGAAGAAGGCCTGCCACATGTTACTTGTGAATATCCAGTTTCTATCAGAGACTATTGACTTTGGCAATCCATTCCACTTAAAAACATTATCCATGAAAGCATGAGAGACTGATTGTACTGTATAAGGGTGAGCAAGGGGAATGAAATGAGAATATTTAGTGAACCTGTCCACCACCAACAATATGACTTCTTTGCCCAATGATTTGGGAAGACCCTCAAAGAAATCCAGGGACATGTCAGTCCAAGCAGAAGTAGGTAATGGCAGTGGATCTAGGAGACCAGGGTAGTGGCAATGCTCTCCCTTGACTCTTTGGCAAACTGCACACTCATGTAGAAAAGTTTCAATCTCCTGGCCTGGCGCCAATAAAATAGCTTTTTTACCCTTTGATAAGTAGCCACAATGCCTGAATGGCCTCCTATGGGAGAGTTGTGAAGTGAATCAATGATTTGGTGTTTAAGAACAGCATCTGATCCCACATATATTCTTCCTTTATATCTCAAAATGCTAGAATGAAGAGTATAAGGGGGTGCTGCATTGGCTGATACAGTGAGCTTCTCAAGCAGAGATTTGCAGTGATCATCATTAGTGTAGCTGGTTTCTACAGTTGAAGCCCAAGCAGGAGTAACTGCAGTGACTGCCATCATAAGAGAATCTCTTCTGCTCAAAGCATCTGCAACCTTGTTTTCTTTTTTTTGTATTCAATCTTGTAATTGAATTCAAGCAATTTAACATAAGCTTGTGCTGGATGCCCTCAGAGACTTTTTGTTCTGTGATGTATTTAAGGCTCTGTTGATCAGTTTTGATCAAGAAAAGAATTGGGAACCAAGAAAGTAGTGGCACCATCTCTTCAAGGATTCAAAAATAGCTAAAGCTTCTCCTTATCATAAGTTGACATAGCTGCATTTCTGGGTCCAAGGGTTTTACTGAAATAAGCAATTGGTCTGCCTTGTTGCATGAGGACAGAACCAATACCTTGACCTGATGCATCTGTTTAAAAAGTAAATGGTAGGGTCAAATCAGGCAAAGCCATAACAGGAGCAGTGACCAGACAATTCTTCAATGTTGTGAAGGCCTCAATTTGAGCATCTGACCACTGGAATGAATCTTTTTTTAGACAGTCATGAAGTAAAAAAAATTGATCCCATAATTCATGACAAATCTTCTTTTTCTGCAGCCATACCAAGAAAACTCCTCAACTGAGTGATAGTCTTAGGTGCTGGCCATTCTTTGATGGCAACTATTTTCTGGGGGTCTGTAGATAGACCCTATCCTTAGATAACATGCCCTAAATACTCCACTTGAGGGACAGGAAAACTGCATTTGCTAATCTTAGCATATAGTTTTTATGACCTTAGAATGTCCAAGACTAACTTGAGATGCTTGAGATGAGCTTGTTTGGTCTTGCTATATATCAGAATATCATCAAAGAATACCAAAAGGTATTTCCAGAGCAAAAACATGATTCATTAAAGATTGGAAGGTAGCAGGTGCATTAGTGAGTCCAAATGGCATCACTAAGTATTCATAATGACAAAAATATGTCCTAAAAGCTGTTTTATGAATGTCTTCTCTTCTCATTCTTATCTGATGATAACCTGATCTCAAATCAAGTTTGGAAAACAGTTGTGCACCATGTAGCAATTTTATAGATGTTCCCATCACGCACGTATATCCCTCCATCCAGATCCAATTCTGGATGATGCTGAATCATATGGTTGATTAGAAGGATCCCGTCAAACTTTAAGTTATGAAAATAAATTATTAGCGGCTTCCCAGCTTCCCTAGCATTTTGTAAAATGCGTTCTATAAAACGGCGCATGAGAACGAGGCTCTGATTACAGAAATCCTCCCCAGCTTCTCCCCTGTAATAAGCAGAATAGAATGTTTCTATCTTATGTTCGGAAAGACATCTTTTTCCATCTTTGTCCTCAAAGACCTTATCATGATCAACCAACATAAAAGAAGCCGCATACGGAACATGAATAACACCAGCCTCCTCTTCAAATTTCACACCTAAACGGTCGCTGATACCAGGACCCTCCGGCAAGCCAATGGTTTCTATATCATAGAAATACAAAAACGTATCACTTCAAATTGGAGGGACTATTGGGCCAAATTCCCATACTGTAAAAAAAGGTTTTCTTTTCTGATATATCGGAGGTTTTGTGTGCAGAGGCCGCCAGGTTGAAGTTGGATGTTGCTTTTGTAGTTCCCAGTGAAGGATCATGCTGGGTCTATGATGCATTTTATTTGGATTTTGGCTGATAGTTTTCGATGAAGCCACAGATACTACTCTTGTCTGAGACCTGTTGGCTTCATCCAGAGGGAGATGTGTTCTAGGGTGCCAAAGTACTCTTCAGCTGAAGAACTCTCTTTGGGAGAAGGGCATCATTAAAGCTAAGAAATCAGAAGAAGAAGCAGTCAGTAATGCAATGCGAGACAAGTGTCATGTAGCAAGGTGCCCGGAATCTATCGTATATCGTATATAGGGATTTTGGATTGCGATTTCCTTTTGGGGATCAGGCCGATTTGATGACAGGAATTTCCTTGTTTGTTGCAGCCTAAGATTGGGATTGGCCTACTCTTCTTCTATAACCGGGATCTTACGACTCTCGTGCTTAATAAGTTGGCACCTCGCATCCTGCCAAAACCTAATCCTCTTATTCTCTAGCTAGAGTTGGGCTCCTTAAGAAGATATGATACTTCTACTTTTGACACCCTTTTTTTCCTATTTTTAAACTCAAATTGATAAAGCCACCTGGTGAGTAGGAATAGTTTCGAGTTTCTGGTCTGTTTTCTTTTGAGAATCAAACCTCTAATGGGTTGGCAAGGTGATCAGGGTCCTCTCCCTGGTCCTATCGAACCAGTGACTTCTCTCCTGGGATTGAATATGTTTTGCCTTTCCCCGATGGTTCCGCATTCCTATGTGGGTAGGATTCGCCAGGGATGAGCGGCTTATTTAGCCTATGTGAAGCGCGAAGCATAAGAGAAGAGTGTAGCGAAGCGAGTGTAATACTTGTAGCGAATATAAGTAGTGTCAAAGCCTACACTGGCTTAGCTCTGCAGATGTTTTCAGGACGAAGACGGTGTTACGATACCACTCGCCAGTGATGATAAGATTCACTCATAGCATAGGTGGAAGATCCATCCAATTTTCTTTATAGATTTATTTGTTCAAAGAAAAGATGCCTAAAAATCATTCAGGGAACCTACTCTTGGTATCCTTTACCACATTCACTTTCCATATTCCCTTTCTTTAGTTCAGACGCTATCGTACCTCAGGGAAAATCCAAATTTCTATCAACGATTCCCACCCAACTCTGGAATGACTCTCCCCTCTCTCCCTTAACATATCGAAGGCCTCTTATCCGTCAACCGCACCTTAATAGCTTAGACTTCCGAGCCTTGCTGGATGATGCAGAAGGGCCAACATCAGAGGATCAATTGAATAACCAACTCTCCCGCCCCACTGCCGCTACTGCTCGAAAGCCTTTGGATCCCCTACAGGACTGTCATGAGCCCCTACAAGGAGTCAAAATAAAGCCGAAACCAGATACAGGAAGTGTTGACCCGGATCAATTGAGTGCGAGCCCTTTTATCTTGAGCTGATTCTCCTTATTTTAGAGCTGTGGCGAAGGTAAATTGAGCTCTGGCCTGTGGGGAAGGAAAAGGCTCTGACGAAGCTCCAGGGATTACAGGAAGGTTTAGGCCTTGTGAGCAGCTCCAAACGGTCAGAAAAGAAGATGGTCCCGCCCTTACTTCGGCTTGAGGAGTCGTTTTCTCGCTATCTTCTTCGTCTGGATTAGCCTTTTAGTAGCCTAGTAGGTTGTTTGAGTTTCAGGAAAGGAAGAGGTGCTTTCTAAAACAGCCGTTACCGCTATGTTTTTTTTCAATAAGTTCTTTTAGAGCATCGTGCCCCACTGTCCGAATAAAGTGTGCGCCTAAGGTGTCATGTGTTTAAGAATATACGTATAATAGAAATACTTTCCCAATCCGTATAAGAGCAAAGAAGGGTCCGGCAATAAGCAGTAGAAGAATAACCCGCAGAAGAAGTTTAATCGCTTCCAGAGATCGGAGCCAGACAAAGATAAGACTCCACGGCGGCACGATCGGGATGATCCAAACGGGTCAAAAATGAGTCAAAACTTGTAAAACCCCGGTTTTGGCCTTGTTACTAAGGAGAAATTGACATACTTAGCAAACAGAGATAGAATTATTTCAAAAAGAGATCAGGAAAGAGCCATTTCCCAACCAAATAAAACATGAAAGCATGAGGCTCGAAGCCCTTTCTCATTTCGAATTTCATCTTAGTATCGGTAATGCCCCGCCCAAAAGTATTTCATCGCAATCACACACTAGCTTGGTTGGAAAAGCTCGTTTGCACCCACTAACTAATACCTTCTCGTCAGTATTGAATTCTCCATGCTTTCGCCTTGCTTTGTAGTCATTTTCTATGAGTAATCGGTCCGAACTCAATTTCATGAAAAAACTCTATCTCGCCTGTGGCCAAAAGTAGTGAAAATGGTATTTAGCTTAGTCAATATACAACACAACTGCTGATTCTTCGCGAGATGAAAACCCTTTGTCCTCCGTCTGCAGGGGCAATTCCTGAGAAAAGTGCTACTAGCCCTTGTTTTGGTCATGTCCACAGGCCTTTCCATTCGTCTTTATTCGTCTTTCTTTCGGCAATCTATGCATAATTCTACTTCTTGAACCACCGAATCCGCTTTTGAAAATGGATAACTAGCTCCATTCTGCGTCAAGTACTAAGGATGGGCCCAAAGCACACTTTTGAAAGGCATCGGTCACCTTAAAAACCCCAAAAGTAGGAAGTCTAGCGTGCTTCTTTAGTGCTGCTCTTCGATCAGATGCTTTCTCATTGAACGAGGCATATTAAAGTGAAAGAAGTTCCAGGTCGAGTCCCGAGAAGGTGATAGTTGATTTTGATCATGAAGTTGGCACTGGACTTTGGAATTGATTCTAGACCCCCACCTGCTCAAGACGCCCCGCCTGCTCAGGACGATCCCATTACGGATTTTCTGGAGGGGGACACGCTTGACCCAGCGCAAAAACGGGAATTCAGAAATATTCTGAATTTCTTGAAGACCAAAAGCAGAACGAACCTTCAAAATGAGCGAATCATAATAAAAAGATGTTGGGGGGGGCGAGGGTAGTAGTTACGAATCCAGGGCAATCAACCACTATCTAAAAACCCAGGTTGGACAACTGCGTGCTGGGGGATTAGCAGGGGATTTTGTCGTAAAGGAATTACGGAAATGGAAAAGGGACTTCAAAGCTCAGTAGAGACGGTCCCACTTCTATCAGGGCCTTCTCGGGGTCTTGAGCAATTTTAATTTGCATTGATTGCAAACAGGGTGCGGGATTCTCTGACGCAAACAAAGAAATGGTCCCGGAGAAAGGAATCAGTCTCTTCAGTCCGGCGCATGCCTCAAATTCATTTTTCCTTTGAATTACTCATTTTTTTTGAATTTGCGAGAGATGTTAGAAGGTGCTAAAGCAATTTGGGCAATGTTCTCGAAACTACTTGAATCCCTGGTGATTCGCATCATAGGAAAAACTTTTTTGAGTCAGATTGATTTGAAATTTGTAATCGTTGTCGTCTTTATTTTCATTTTTTTTTCATATTCGTTCATACTTTCCAAAAATGAAAAAAGGGCCTTTCTCCAATTATCTTCGGAGTGGTTAGTTTTTTCTGTGTTCTCTTGGCCCAACAAGAAACAGCTTTCGCAATGGAAGCTGGCGACGCTAATCCTATTCCCGCCCCCCTTTCAGATACTTTTATTGAAAATGCAATCAGGGAGTTCATGCTTTCCTGCAAGGGAAATGCGAGGAGACCAGGCAGCCAGGTGATCCAGGGAGCTCTCGATGAATTTGTCATTGACAAACTTGCTCAAGACGAGCGAGTCGAATTGATGAACATCCTGTCCCGCATTAAACACGCATATGCGATGGACCCGAGTTTGAATGAGGGACCGGCGCATGCTAAAAACACGGCATTCAACAAATTGGACGCGTGGATAGAAGCAAAGCAGGATAGTAGGCAAAAACTGAATACTAGAAGTAGAAGAATACGGTAGAATAAAGTCAGAATGTAATATTTCTTACCTGAGAGTTGGCTGCTTATCGAATCCAAAAAAAGAAATGTGAGAATGTAGTTACAGATGTGAGAAAAGTAAATAATGGAGAGTAATTGATTTCGAAGAAGAAAACGAAACCGATAAAAAGAAGACTATTCGAGGGTGACGGTATGAGGAAGTGGTTGGATTACCACGAAGGACTCCTCGACCTTGAGGGGAGACAGGACTATTGTCTCCACCACTAAAGTGGGATAATACTCACTTTATAGAGGAAATCTGTGGAGTTTGGGAAACATATAGTTGTTTTTGTGTAGTGATCTCTGTTCATGGAGATCGCGAGGCCACTGATGCCCGGTGTGGTATGGTGGGATAGAAGAGCGGGCATGTGGGCTTCTATCAAAAGATACCGCTATCGCCACACTCATATCTCCCTTCCCTATATTCAATCTCTCGTGCCATATTCTTTTTCAGGTTTGATATTACTTCCCATTCCTATCTTTTTGCTTTTCTCAAGGACGTAAGATTCTTCAAAATCCCTCTCGCAGATTCCGTGTGAAAACAACCATCTTCTCTCCCTTTCTTTGAAGCTTTGTTATTCCTTCACAAAATAGGACAGGCATGTTTCCCTAGATGAGGGATACTCATTATTATTATGAATAGATTACTCTATCAAAAACGTTCTATCCAATTCCCTGAATCAATCAATCAATCAATCAATCTCTAATCTCTATCATAGAGAATCTCACCCTCCCATACTTGAAAGACACGAACTTCACCATCTGAACTCAGGAATAACTCTAATTTCTCAGGGTTCACCTCCGTGCCCCCGCCACGCTCTATGACAGCGATAAATCCACTTAGATTCACATCCCTTAAGATGTCGCAAATCTCACAACTCCCAAGGCGATATGAATCTGAGCTTGTTGAAGCTAGAAGGACATTGGTGTCCCATCTCGTATAAAGAACATTCTCATATCAGCTCAGGACCTCGCTATCAAATTGATATTGAAAAAAGATATGTAGGAGGACGTCACTCAATTCACCTATCAATGGTATACAATTCGAATGAGGGATTTTTAGCTTAGTGTCCGCATTATAAATCGGGAGAGATATAAATTTCTTTAAGATGTGGGAAATCACACCCATATTATGTATACACTCTAATGTACTCCATAGACGTTCCGTAGAAACATAATGGATACTGTGAGTCAAATCCACACAGATTATTTGATTCACATCCCTTTTACCATCCCAGAACTCCTCGTGGTAACTAATCATTTCATTATAATGACTTAATTTATGCGGAAGATTGTTTCTTCTCCATAGAAACTCCCGCATTAAGATATTAGCTAATGCTTTAAAAAGGAGTGCATCTACTGGACGAAATGCCACACACATACATGGCCCATCACCAGCATTGATGAGTGGCCGCCTCGCACAACAATACCCTTCCTCGTCTTGCCTTTCAAGAACGAATTCTTCCTGCATATTCAGGTCAATACCATGTTTATACGCTTTGTATACTAAAATGGGCTGAAATGAAGAATAACCTTCGTTTATACGTGACGCCATGGCATGGATTTCCGCGGGTAAGACGCCTCTCTCCCTCCACACGTCATTCGAATTATAGATTGAGTTGATCTCATTAATCAATTCAAGTTTCCAAAAACTACCATGAAATCTCCTAATCAAAGTGACGTTGTGATTACTTCTAGATCCAATTCGAGAGAGAGAGAAAATAAGTCGGCAAGTGTTCAACATTTCTTCACGTATTCTTCTATACTTACTCTTGGTAAGTTGGCTGGTTTCTTGGTTTGCGTTCATGATTAGGAATCAATTGGATGTGTTACTATCCGCTTGAGGTCTAGAACATTAGCCTCTTCCTATTTAGGAAGAGAAAAAACTCTACTGTGCCAGTAGGCCGAAGACCCGCAACCTCAACCTCATGCCTTTGTTATTATTCCTCAATCCGCTTCTTCAGTTTCATTCCTACTCATAAGAGGGATTCTTATCTCTAAAAAGAATACATCTCATTTACTACTCCATCCAACGATCAATTCCCGGATTTATTGAGTATCGAGTCACTGCACTATCTCTTTCTTTCTCTCATCATAATTCATGTATCTATCTATTTGCATTCCTAATATGCTATCTATCCTTACTTTACCTTACCTTACCTGTGTTTATGCTGTACCAACTGTACTAATCATAATTTGCACGGTTAAACTCATACAAACCATGATACCCAGCAAAGAGCCTGCTAACCTCGTTTGAGCTACCTCACCTTCGGGATTATAATTAGTAATATCTGCTACATTGCGAAATGTTGGATCATTACGAAATGTCTCCAATACTCTTTCCTGGATATCCTGAGTATAAAGGTATGTCTTCTTATGATACCCATCGAAAATCAAGTCGGGATGATTGAATTGGTCGATAGATAGAGAATCGATGACAACCGGTATCATCAGGGGATCATTGCCCCCAACCACTAGCTTATACCAAACCGTGCACATCAGGCCAGTATGTATTAACGTGATAAACACTATGTATACATACTTTCGCAAAAGTGGGTTGTAAAAGATTGTAGTGATCTCCATTTGCGGCGCCATATAGATTGGGTTACTAACCGGTGATTTGAATCCAACACCGAACTCTGCTAACCTAGCAGCGAACATTGATCTACTCATACTTTTCAACCCAAGAGAATTTGGTAGATCTACCAACTTATCAAATAGCGAAATACTATGTTTATAGTGAAAGCCAATAGCATTAGGGAATGAAAACCTTGAAATACGGGGCAGATGGGGCCAACCAATTCCAGTTAGCAACGTCAACCTTGAACTAGGTTCTTGTACATCAACAGGCATCACATAATCATGGGGTCGATTTCGATGAGTTATCAAGAACTTGTGTCTACCTCCATCATACTGGATTTGAGTATTGAGCATAGATATGCAATACACGAGGTTCTCTCTCAAATTGTTAAGAATGTGAAAACGATTTGATACGTTAGGAGGCACACCTCCAGGAGGACTATTATCACC
Source organism: Elymus sibiricus (assembly GCA_039707655.1). NCBI lineage: Eukaryota > Viridiplantae > Streptophyta > Magnoliopsida > Poales > Poaceae > Elymus > Elymus sibiricus. Next base: position 79,010,710 of record CM077676.1, read on the forward strand.
ACCATTAGGGCCACCTCCTCCACCCGGTGGAATCAAACCGTCATGATTACTATCACTAGATCGATCATTAGACCCACTTTCTTCACCTTTACTGACTTTTCCTTTCTTTCCTTTCTTTCCTTCACCTTTATTGACTTTTCCTTTATTGACTTTGACATTCTCTTGATTTCCTTTTCCTTTATCTTGATCAGATTGAGTTGGAGGATTAGACGGTAACCTATTCTTCGACGAATCTTTAGGGTCTCTGGAAAGCGAATCAGAACTGTTACATGAGAAAACGTCATTGAACTCTAAGTAAACTCGATTAAGAAATGCAGTTAGATAGGATCTCATAATATATCTCGTATTCATATAAATATGGATTGAATCCATTCTAGGATTTGATTTGAGGATTTTCGTGATATCAGAACCTAGATAAAAACACTGATATCCAAGTTATCAACACCTTGGTTGTAGGAAAGAGATTTCCTACCTCTAGTTCATATCTAGAGACATGATAACCGTGGGCTTAGAGTAGAGATAACAACCTCTCCTCTATAGAGGTCGAAAAAACGTTCTTTGCTTTACAAAGCTGGAAGAGCAGAAAGATGGATAACCTTTATAGATCGGGATAACGTTTCACATTTTCCCACAAATAGGATATTTACACCACGACCTAAATATAGCAGCTCGCCATAGAAGTATGTTCTGCCAAATGAATAGATGTATATTCAATTCATTTCTCAATGTTCCGTTGATAGAGGGGTGCTGCAATTAGCAAACAGAGTACGAGTACTACTAGATTCCTATGTATTCTAGAGGTGGTATAGTTGTTGACCAACCTACACTAATGTTGAGATAGTACCATACATGGGATAGTAATCTCCAGCTCATATTGTAACCCTCGTTTTAGGCCATGGAAACCCAGTGCCAACCCTGAAAGCTGTAAACCTACCTGTTATAGGATCCGTAACATATACAACTGCTATATGAAGCAAATACCCTATGTTGTGAGGTAGGGAATCTATTACGTTTATTCTCGCGCATCCTACCTATAGCAAACCCAAATGCAAGGACCTCAAAATCAGAACTCTACTCCCATCCAGTGAGGGGGAACCCACAGCCATCACCATTCTGGCATACAAATAGAATGGAAACGGGGTTTGATAACTATCCGGAGTTAATCTACTCCGCAAACTCATATCCCATTATCTCACTGGTGAGTGAGCTTCCGTCCTTGATCAAGAATTCATATACGATTCGATAGGTTTCGAATCTGAAGCGTGTTTCTCATCCAACGCTTATTTATCACCCCCTCCCCCTTTCTTATTACTACTCCTACTTCCATCATTCTTAGGAGTTCGACTTCCTTTCTTATTAGTTCCTATCTTATTATCTGATTTCACATCTAAACCATTATTACCTCCTTTCTTATTACCTCCTTTCTTATTACTTCCTTTCTTATTACTTCCTTTCTTTTTCCTCTGATCTGATTTTCCTAAGGCCCAGGGGTAGGGCGCGCCCCCAGGCTTGTGGCTTCCTGATGGGCCCCCTTCTATTGATTCTTTCACTAGTATTTTTTATATATTTCAAAATAATTCTCCGTAAATTTTCAGCTCATTTGGAGTTGTGCAGAATAGCTATCTCTGTTTCACCCCTTTCAGGTCCAGAATTCCAGCTACCGGCATTCTCCCTCTTCATGTAAATCTTGCAAAATAAGAGAGAAAAGGCATAAGAATGGTACCATAAACTGAAATAATGATCAAAAACATAATAATTATTAGTAGGAAATCATGATGCAAATTGGACGTATCAACTCCCCCAAGCTTAGACCTCGCTTGTCCTCAAGTGAAAGCTGAAATCGATAATCATGACCACATGTTTAGAGAGAGGTGTCGATAAAAATAAAATACGGACATGGAGCATCATGATCTTTATTATAACAGCAATATATCATCATAAAACTTCTCATGAAAAAGTGACAATTCTTCCACAAGTTAAAGTATGAACCATAAACCAAATTGAAAACTAACAAACTATGATCTCAGTCACTGAAGCAATTGCAATTCATCATACTATCAGAAAGAGTCTATGTAAGAGCTTTGTTTAGCAAGTTCACATACTCAACTATCATTTAGTCTTCTATGATTGCTGACACTCACGAGACACTTATGGAGCAAAAGTTTCAGTCGAACACATAGAAAGATAGGGGCTTATAATTTTGCCTCCCAATGTATTTACCTCAAGGGTAATGTGAACAATAATAACTCATGATCACCTACATCCAATTGGATATATATGCCTGGATCAATCCCCACCACATGATGCTTGCCAAGAGAGAAAAATAAAAATGAAATAGAGGAGAATACTATTGACTCTTGCATGAAAGTAAATACATAAAGTAAAAGATAGGCCCTTCACAGAGGGAAGTAGAGGTTGTCATGCGCTTTTTGTTTTTGGATGTGCAAGCTCTTAATGGAAAGGAACGTCACTTTATATTGCCCCTTGTGATAGCGACCTTTATTATGCAGTCTGTCGCTTTTATTACTCCACCATCACAAGATCGTACAAAGCTTATTTTCCCTTACAATAAAAGTTCATACATGTTTAGGAGCAATTTTTATTGCTTTGCACCGATGACAACTGTAACACCCCTGTGTAAATGAGCTACAGTGATTTTCATGTTAATGCTAAGCTACTTTATTTTGGAAAGAATGATCACAGTGGAATCATATCTCATTTCAAACTCCTTCAGTGAATTCAAATTAAATTTGCAAGTGAAATATGAAGTTGCACAAAAGTTGCTACAAAATAGTTCATCATTTAGTAAAAATTCCATAACAATTGTTTGTTAAGGAAAACAACATCACCTCTAAGCTAAGATGGGCTATAGCAATTAAACCAGTGCTATTTCAGCATTCTAAAATGCCATTTCATTTGTGAAAAATTCAAATGGGTTCAGTTGTCCCCTAAACTTTTTGTGGCAGTGCCAAATAATACAAAGTATTTATGTGGCCTAGTCCCACATTTTTCAAATGTCATTTGGCAGCCCAAAATAATCCTAAACAGTTTCTATTTTGAAAGAAAGACAAAACAGAAAACAGAAAATGTGAAAGGAGCTTACCTTGCCTCTGGCCCAAAGCCACAGTACGGCCCAGCCCACCAGGGCCTCCCCTACATGCTCCCTCCCCCGTGTCGCCATGGCCATGGCCAAAGCTCGATGGGTCCGGCCGCTGGACGCCACGGCGATGGGTGGTTGGCTGAGGGGATAAGGCCGAGCCCCCTCGAGCCCCTGGCCTTCCCCCTGGCCACTCCTCCTTGCTCGCCATCGCGTTGCCCTCCTTCTCCTCCTTCAGCCGACGCTGTCGCCGCTGTTCGTTGCTCACCACCGCGGCGATCGTCGCCCTCATGCCCGCTGCTCGTGTCTGGGAGGTGTGCCGTCAACCGCCTCTTCCACTACCCTATCGCTGGATCGGCGTCGTCCTCAACCTCGGGAGCAGCCGTCGTTCTTCTTCGATTCTGGCCAACTGCAGCTAATAAACCGCCTGCCGAGCGTTCGTGTGCTCCTTCGGTGAGCACCGCGTCAATAGCCCTCTCCCCTTCGCTCGTTTCCGTGCCTGTTGTTGCTGCTGCCAAAGTGGCCAGAGCTCAGCTCCGCCGCACCGCTCGCCGCCATCGCTGCAGTCCCTGTCATGGCCCGTAGAGCTCGCCTTCGAGCTTAGGACATCGTGTAGATGCCGTACGAGCTCAGTGCCGCTAGTTTTGCTCGCTGTGCCGCCGTTTGCGAGCTCCCCGTGCTTCGGGTTCCGCTGATCTCGTCGCCGGCGATACCTCAGTCCATCCCCGATGCTGCAACCTGCACCAATGGACGTTGTCCTGGCTTTCAAACGCGACCAAGCGCGCGGCAAATGGCCGCCTGTGCGCAATTTCCGCCCAACTCCAGCGCGGATCCGCCGCAGATATGGTCGCCCGAGCTAACTCCGGCGCCGCCGCTGACGTAGCCGACCATGGGGCCCACCATAGGTCACTGCAGGTGGGTCCCATAGGCCATATTGACCGCGTTGACTATGTCAACTGTGCTGACTGGGCAACCCCAGCCACTGACCAGTGGGTCCCAGTTGACCGGTCAACCGGTCAACTGTTGACCGCTGACTCAGCTGACCGGGCCCACCAGTCAGCCTCTGTGTGCACAGCTGGGTGCACTGCACCGGGTGCACCTAGCAATTTCCCATTTAATTTCGAATTTGGATTAATTCCAGAAATTCTAGAAATCTTTTAAAACTTTGAAAATTCGTAGAAATTCAACCGTAGCTCAGATGAAAATGTTTTCTATATGAAAAATGATCAGAAAAATCTAACGAATCCGAATATGTCATTTGCATTCATGTTAGAATCCTCTAAGTAGGTGAACCTATAACTTTTGGCTTGTTTCTGATGGTTGAATAGTGCATGACTACCGGATAATAATTCCAAATTAATTCCTAATTTAACTAAAACTGTTTAAAGATGCATTAGGTCACCCATGCATTGCATTTTGCCCTGTCATGTTCTGTGAATGCATTTGTATGCTTTGTATTTATTTGTTTCCTCCCCCTCTTCTCTCTGGTAGACCCCGAGACTGACGGGGCACCTGAGTATGACTACGTCGCAGATGCCCAGCCTCTTTCAGCAGAGCTTCCAGGCAAGCAAAACCCCCTTGATCATTTCAATATCGCCCATTTCTTTCTCTCCCGTGCTTGCATTAGAATTTTCTACTGTTGTCCGAAAGCTCCTATTCTGATGCATAGCCTGTTTTTGTAACTGCTGTTGATACCTTACCTACTATCCTAAATGCTTAGTATAGGTTGGTTAGTGATCCATCAGTGGCCCCGCACCCTTGTCCGTGTTGCCATGCTTTGCTTTCAGGATGCTCGATCAGTGTGGTTGACGTGCAGAGACCGACACATCACCGCACACCCCCTTAGTTGTACGACTCTGCAGAGCTACTATCGAGTGCCGAGGGTGATACCTCCTACCTCACTCCTAATGATATCTCTGTTGCGTAGCTAGTCGGTTGTGGGTTACCGAGGGTGATTCCTCTTTCACCACCTCCGATGATGCCTCTGTCGTGCAGCCCCTCAAGTGTGAACCCATCGAGGGTGATTCCTCCAAGTTCAACTTGACGGTTACATCGAGTGGGAATCCATCGAGGGTGATTCCTCGGATTTCCCCATTGATGTTACGGACACACTGTTACCTTACATTGTTCCCCGTTTACTGTTACTGTGGGACTGAAGGGACAGGCGGTACTATCCCGGTAGAGGTGGACCTGAGTTCCCGACAGTCTCTGGATAAGTCGGGTTGACCAGGAGGGTACCCGTGAGATAATTATGCGGCACGGCCGGGCAGGCAGAGACCGCCCGAGAGAGGGATGGGCCTGGCCCTTGTCGTAAGTCCGTGAGACGGGGCGACAGGATCACTGATCATCACTGCAAGCTCCCAATACACTAAAGGTTTGGATATGTGATTCGAGTAGGCCTCTGGCCTTTTTGCACTAACCACCACGCGGGATAAGTTATGGGCACTCGGCGTTTTACGATTCTCCCGAAAGCTCTGTCAGACGTCCAGTTCAGCATTGTTGCCGGGTCAGATCGGTGCCGTCCAGGACAGAGGTGGTGCCTGGATCCACCCTGCGCACAACGACCCAGAGTGCTTTGGACGATTGGCCCATGACCCCTTCGCACTTAGGATGTAGACCGGCGGGGACCTCTCTGCGGAGCCTAGGCAGGACTACATCGTGTTGATTAGCCAAGGTCGGGCATGACCAGGAAAAGTGTGTCCGGCCGGAGTTAATCGAGCGTGTTGGGTAAGTTGGTGCACCCCTGCAGGGAAGTTATCTATTCGAATAGCTGTGTCCACGGTAACAGGACGCTCGGAGTTGTATCCTGATCTACTACAACTAGAACTGGATACTTGTGATACTAAACTGATATTATGGCTCCGGGATCGCTTTCTCGCAGGGTGTCGAGGAAGGATCTCTGGGCGTTGCTAATATATACTTGTTACTATATTATATGTTATTCTACTCTCTTCTGTTGCTGCAAGACGCTACAAGATGCTAGTCTTCGATAGGCTAGGCCTTCCCCTCTATTCTGGCATTTCTGCAGTATAGTCCATAGATACAACCCCTTCCCTTTGATACCGATGCATACTTAGCATAGATCCGATGTAAGTCTTGCGAGTAATTTGGATGAGTACTCACGGTTGCTTTGCTACCTTTTCCCCCCTACCCGATTGCTGCGATCAGATGACGGAGTCCTGGAGACAGCTGATCCCGCCGATGACTACTACTACCCCGACGGAGCTTACTACTATGTGGAGACCGACGACTAGGAGTAGTTCGAAGGCTCCCAGGCAGGAGGCCTGCGCCTCTTCTATCTAGTTGTCATTGTTTTGCTCAGCCTTCTTAAGGCAACCTTGTCTAATTATGTCTGTACTCAGATACTGATGCTTTCGCTGACTCTAGTGTAACTCGAGCTTATGTATTCGAGCCCTCGAGGCCCCTGGGTTGTAATATAAAGCTTGTATTATTTTATTTTGTGTCTAGAGTTGCGTTGTGATATCTTCCCGTGAGTCCCTGGGCTTGATCGTGCGCATGTGCGTGTACGATTAGTGCACGATTGAGTCGGGGGCGTCACAACAACTTACTTGAAGGATCTTATTCAATCCATAGGTAGATATAGTGGACTCTCATGGCATGAAAATGGGTTTAAGGGTTTTCGGATGCACAAGTAGTATCTCTACTTAGTACAGAATTTTGGCTAGCAAAAGATAGGGGGCAAGCACCACATGTTAAAGGATCCAAAACAATATAACTTCTATGTGAATATAAGCAAACATAACCCATTACGTTGTCTTCCTTGTCCAACGTCGACTATTTGACATAAAATATTTGATGGGGGCTCACAATCATAAAAGATGTCCAAGATAGTGTATTTATATGTGAGACCTTTCTTCCTTTATTACTTTTTCATGAATTGCAACAATGACCAATGCTATGTTTGTCAACTTTCAACAAGTTTTATCAATTATACTTCTTTTATGTGAAGTCATCACTCCCCATGGGATTAGCATATGATCTTTTTTTATTCTTTATTTATTTCTAAGATTGGATTATCAAAAGCAAAACACTCAACTGAAACTACTCTTTATTATATAACTTTCACACAAGATTACATAGATAGATAGATCACAAAGCAAGCACTCGAAACTAAATTATACTAAAACTTTATTCTTCTAAATCATGAAATAACTAAGGATCAAACTAAGATAGATAATGATGATGAAAAAGTGATGGTGATACGATACCGGGGCACCTCCCCCAAGCTTGACACAAGCCAAGGGTGGTGCCCATACCCAAGTACTCAATTCTGCTTCTTGGGTGATGGTGGTGATGAGGTGATAGGCTTGTCCTCCGTCTTCCAAGGCATAGGCTCTCCATCATAAAAGGACGAACATGTTTTTGGAGTCCAGAAATTTGCAGCTAAACTCATACCTCTGAACTTGGCCTCATACTCAAAATTTTGGTTTTGTAGATCATATATTTGGGCCTGAAGGTAATCAATCCGGTCATTGAGCTTGAAGATGATGTCCCCAATATTCTTGCCGTCCACCTTGTGCTCATGGATGAAGTCTGTGATCATGGAGTAGTTAGCACAAAGTCCACGCTCCACCATCCCTTGGCACTTGAAGATCTCCTGTTCCACCGCTTCCAGCCTGGCCTTCTCGCTCCCAGTCTTCTTAGGTCCTTGAACGTCCCGGATGTGGAGCACCCCCTCACGCATCTCAATGGCTTGAGGGTGCGTCATCACCTCCGGTAGGTATGGGTTGATGACCATCTCATTGAACTTGTCCTTTGGACGAGCTTGGAGATGCCATGGCGATCTAGATCTGTCAGAAAAATATCCCGAAACAAGAACAGAGGAGAAACTTGTGATGCGGTGGTCAAAACACCCGTGAGTATATATAATGAATTTTTCCCGTGTAAAACAAGTAATAGGGAAGAAAAACGGAGTCGGGAAAGTCCACGAGGGCGCCAGAAGCCTGGTAGGCGCGCCCTGGGGGGTAGGGCGCGCCCCCCAGGCTTGTCGCCTCCTCATGCACTTTTCAGACTGTTTATTATTTTCCTAATTTTTTAAATATTCCAAAACCGACAGAAAGTACTTTTATGGAAGTTTTGGAGTCGGTTTACTTATCGTACCACATACCTACTCCTTTTCCGGATTATGGAGCGTTCCAAAAGGTTTCCTCTATGTGCTCTTCCGGTGTAATTGTTTGAATAATAATAGTTTCAACATTAATGGGCGTACTTGAGATATAATGTTTAACTCTTTGCCCATTAACCACTCTCGGATTATTGCCTTCGGGGTTGTTTATTTTGATGGCTCCGGAGCGATAAACTTCTTCGATGATGTATGGCCCTTCCCATTTAGAGAGAAGTTTTCCTGCAAAAAATCTTAAACGAGAATTGTATAATTGAACGTGGTCACCTACTTTGAATTCCCGTTTTTGAATTCTCTTATCATGCCATCTTTTAACTTTTTCTTTAAACAACTTGGCATTTTCATAAGCTTGGGTTCTCCATTCATCTAAAGAACTAATATCAAATAACCTCTTTTCACCGGCAAGTTTAAAATCACAGTTTAGATCTTTAATTGCCCAATATGCTTTATGTTCTAACTCAAGAGGTAAATGACATGCTTTTCCATAAACCATTTTATATGGAGACATACCCATAGGAATTTTATAAGCAGTTTTGTAAGCCCCATAGTGCATCATCAAGTTTCTTAGACCAATTCTTTCTGGAACTATTAACGGTCTTTTGCAAAATTAATTTTATTTCTCTATTAGTTAATTCAACTTGATCACTAGACTGAGGATGATAAGGAGATGCAATTCTATGGTTAACATCATATTTAGCAAGCAATTTATGGAAAGCACCATGAATAAAATGTGAACCACCATCAATCATTAAATATCTAGGGACTCCAAACCTCGGGAATATAACTTCTTTAAGCATTTTAATGGAAGTGTTATGATCAGCACTACTATTCGGAATAGCTTCTACCCACTTAGTAATGTAATCAACAGCAACTATAATATGAGTATATGTGGCACCCCGGCTCAGAGGACTGGTTTACCTTGTGTTCCCAACCCAGAGATCATGTCTTCTGGAAACACACAACAACTTGGAATAGAACAGAACTGGTCTTTATTGATATGATACAAGTACAAGCTTGGGTATTAGATAAGATAGTTAGGCCAGGAGCACTACTCGTGCTATGACAGTATCTACATTATTTATGAAACATCTCAGGGCCTCAGTACTAGCGAGAAATACTACGGCGTAGCGAAACATCGGGTGGGACACTCCATCCCATAGGGACCCTGCTGGGACATGACCTAGTTAGCGTAGCATGAACCATCAGGATCTCCATCCTCGGCTTCTCCTGCATCTGTCATGATATGCCAGGTGAGTACTTGGAATGTACTCGCAAGCTCACAGCAACCAAAACAGTGCAGCAAACAACAGCATGGCAATGACTAGGTTAAATGAAACAGGCATGCTTTTAAGATGTTCGCTTACTGTTACCAACTTACTCTCTTCCGGGTTCACACCATGACTCCCGGAGCACTCGTGACCCATCGGTCACTTCTGAACATGAGACAAGTTCTTCCATCATTATTATTACTGTTGACCATACAGTGTGACCTAGTGCGGATTGTGTCCAATACTGTGGACGCGGCTATTCGAATAGATTCTTAAACTCTGCAGAGGTTGCGCAAGTTACCCACACCATGGACATTCGTCCAATGAAACTTTCCTAACCTGTGACCCTTCTATCGTACCACCGACAATCATTCCCCATCCGAGTCATGCCCTGGGTGGCCCCTGTGTCACTCCTAACACCTGCCACCATCATGGCCAAACTAAACTGTCCCAAATAGGGACGCCGTCAAATAACTTAACTTGGGCTCACAAGGTTATCGTCGTCTAACTGATCAGGGCAGCACGCACGCATAACCCTCCCTCTTTCGTGGTACCGATAAAAGAGCACGAGGTTAGACCAAGTCAAGGTCGTCCCATTCCAGCAGATGTGGCTGCACGGGTAAGTCTGGGTCGGTGGCACTTGATCAACCATCAACTTGACATTCATAATGTGAAGTTACTTGTCATATTAGTTGTCTTGAGTAAATGAACTAACATGGCAGTGTTCATGCATGATATCAAGCAATATGAATTATGGCATTTTTATATTGGATTAAATGCAAAATAATTTAACATAAAGCCAATACTATTGTAATGCCTTATGCAATGGATGATGTGGCTTGCCTTGCTCAAGTGGGGTGTCAGCAAACTCCTGGTCTTCTATACCAAAGCAATTTCCCTCTGAAAATATTTTTAAATGGGAAAAGAAAATGTCACATAAAGCATTTCTAGTTGCCAAAAATTCTATGCATATTGGAAAAATACCAAATTTGGCCAGAAAATAAAGGGGCTCAATACAAAACTATTGCAAAAACAATCAATTGATTTGGACTTGTGGTTTAAAAGTAATGGCTGGTCAAACTTTTTGGTCAAACTGGATTAAAATGAATTTAAATAGAAAATCAGAAAATCCTCCAGCGGCCACGTCGAAGGCGTATTCCCAGAATACGCTTCCACTTGCGTACCGCTTCAGGCGCGGCTGGGTCGCTGACGAGTGGGGCCCGGCTGTCATATTTAAAAGGGAGGGAGAGAGGAACAGAGTACCGTGGCTCACCGGCGATGGTTGCCGGCGATAGAGACGGCGGCGGGGTCGGGAGACGGCGGAGATGGATCGAGCGCTCGACGGCGGTTCTCCCCGTACCCGCAGCTTCTCCGGAGGTGGCCTAACTGCGTCGCCCCTTCCTCTTCGGCGGCGGCTAGTTTCGGGTGTCGTCGGAGATGGCGACTTCGGCAGCACCTCGCCCAGGGAAGAGGTCAGGAAGGACCAGGGAGTCTTGCTGGGCTCGAAGATGGGCTCAGGTGGGGCTGTGGTGGAGTGGAGCTAGTGGGTGGCGGAGCTAGCTCGGCGGCAGAACTCCGGCGAGATGCGAGGCCAGAGGGCCTCCCGGCCTTGGCTCGGTGAGCTGGGGCTCGATTGGAGCTGGATGGAGTGCGGTGAGGAGCTGAGACGGGCTGGGCATGGCCTTTTATAGGCGGATGGGAGGGTTCCCAAACCGATCGGCGCTGTGGACACGTCGCCGGAGCAACGACGGCGAGGTGGCTATCGCGGTGTAGGGCGAGGTGATGGAGGATGACAGAGCAGTTAATGCGCGCAGTGGCGGCACGCAAGGAAGAAGACAGCCAGCGCGGCCACAGTAGCAGCACGGGCGCAATAGTGCGGCGTTCGGTGGCGGCCGGCGAGGGCGTTTCCGGCGAGGGGAAGGCTCTGGAGCGGCTACGTGGATGGCGGGAGTGCAGGAATTTCTAGTGAAGATGTTCTTAGCCGGTGATTTCTCGTGAAGATGTTCAATAGTTACAAGTTCATCATTCTTCGTTCTCGTTTCTTCTCCGGTGGATTTAATTCAAGCTTTTGGTGTTGATCATTTCCCTTTCATTGATTCAAATATTTTCCCACGTTGGAAATTCTTACCCAAGCCTCTCTTGTTTATTCACCTCTCTCTATTCATATCCGGAGTGCAGGAATTATCTCAGAAGATTCATCTTTCCATTCAAGATCCGTTCAAGCTAGTTCGAGGTTGTTACCTCATCCAATCCATTTAAATCTTTCCGGTGCATTTTCTCTCGTTCAAGCAATCGTTCTAACGGTCTTTTCTTTTGAGTGGGCCCTAACCCACAGGTCTTTTCCCAGGATCTTACCTGACTCTTCTAATTTTTTTCGGAGCTATTCTCAAATTCTTTTCAAAGTTGACGTAAGAATGAATTTCATAAGTCAATTGCCTCTCCAAGATCGCTTTCAAATTATTTTCATCTTTGGCTCAACCTTTCTATTCTACATTGTTCCGGAGTGTCTCATCAATTTTGGTGGTGTTTCTCGTCGTCATTCTCAGCGTTCAAGACCGAAGAAGAGTTTCTCTTAAAGCATATCCGTTCTCTTGAAGATTCGTGGTTCTAGCTTCATGCCATCCTCACAATTGTTTTCGATTGTGAGAAATTCTTTTCATACCCACCCGGAGCATTTCATGAGTCCTTTCCATTTTCGATTCTTCGAAGGCCGTCATTCAGAAGAATTATTCATTCTCAACGCTCATCTCTCGTTCTCAAATTCTTCCGATGTTTCGTTCAAATGTTCTCCAATAAGCTCGTGATCGCTTCGTTCTCTTGTAATTAATTCCCTCAAGTATCTTCGTTCGTTTTCTAATTCTTCACGGCGATGCATTCTATTTTCTTCGTCCATTTTCAGATTCTTACGGTGGTTCGTTCAACATTCCTCTTCCTTTGCCATCGTATCATTTCATTCGTTCTGTCCAAAATCCTACCGGTGTTTCCTCGAAGACTTCGTCAAGTTCGCGCTATATCTCTCTTCAATCTTTTCAAGAAGAATAAGTAGTATGCAAATCCATTGCTTTTCATCAATTTATTTTGATAAAGGATAGCCGTATCATAATTCATATTCTTGTTCATGGAGGTGATTTAATTCCTTCTTCCGGAGTTTGTTCTTGATGAATAAATTCTCGGTTCTAGCTGTTCATCTTTCTTTTCCGGAGTTCCAAGTTTTCTCGGTTATCTCTTCGCGAAGCTCCATCTAAATCATTGCAAGGCTTCATCTTGTTTTTTCAACCTTCGTTTCTATCATCCTTTTGTTTACCGGAGTTCTTCATGGTGGTTCATCCACGATTTCTTTCATTCTAGAAGCGTTTGTCAATATTCTTGTTGGAGGAGCTCAAGTATTCTTCTCTTGCATTTCAACGTGCAATTCGTTCTCCCTTATCTTTTTAGGTGGTGTTATGTCATTTTTGACAATTTCCCTTCGTGGTTCATGATTCATAAGTTGTCAGGAATGAGATATGTTAAGCCCATCATTTTCTCTTCGCCCAAGAGATCATTTCAACCCATCAATCTCCTCGTTGGATTTATCTTGGGTTATTTTTCACCTAAAGCCTTCCCTAAGGATTGTTGCTATTGTGGTGATTATCAATGATCCAAGTTCTCTCTTAAATCCTTTCGGGAAAGAAGTTTTTTGTCTCTATGCTGCTCTCAAGCAATCAATTCTTTCCGTTAGAGGCAGAATTTCACCTCAAGTTTTGAGATGTTTTCCATAAGCCCACAACAAGCTTATTCTTTTTGTTGTTGATTTTCCAACAACTCTGTTCATTCTTTCGTTGTAAGGATGCTTTTCAAATTCAATTGTGGGACAAGTTGTCATTTTCATCTCCGTTCTTTTCTTTCCAACAATTTAACTTCTATTCTTTTGTTCCGGAGGCATTGTGGTGTTTCTCTCTTCGACCCATCATCTCGTTTCGCCAAGATCATGTTCTTTCCTTGCTTATCGATTTTACCAGAGTGTTATGTTCTCTTTTCAAGTTCTTTTCATCTTATCAAGCTTTGCTTCTCTTTTCTGCCAGAGTGCTGCCCAAATTCTTTTTGTTCTCATTCCGTATCTATCTCGTTTCAACCAGAGTGGTTTTGGATTCTTGCTTGTTCCTCAAGCCATTCTTCAACTCGTTGCAACCTTCGAGGTTTGTTGGTTTCACTCGTTTGTCCAAGAAGCAACTTTCTTCTACCTCATCATCTTCCTCTTCCTCTTCCCCTTCCGTTTCCTTCCTAAGATCTCGGGTCGAGATCTTCTGTTAGTGGGGGAGAGTTGTGACGCCCCGAAACCGATGCTCCAGATGCCTCCCACTATTTTTGTTATCGCCGTGTTAATTATTTGTTTGTTTGTTGCATTGCATCAATTCATCATGCCATCATGTCACTAAATTTTTGCAACTCAAATTAATAAATGGCATAGATCTTTTGATCTATTTAAATTGCGGGAATTCACATGGTGATTTCTCTATATAACATATCGTCCTAATATTATTAGGGAGCTATAATAAAATATTCCGTTAATTCGGAATCACCCATAAACACACTTGCAATTTAATCCCATGCCTTTTCTGCTTCGAGTTTGGTCCTCAAACTTTGCCCATAATTCTTTCATCATTTTCCCGAGCTCCACCTAAAATCTCAACATTTTGGGGCACTTCAAAAACCTAGTCCTAGTTCAAACCATTTGAATAAAATTCAAATGAATTTGAATTTGAATCTTGCAATCCTTCCACCTCTAATTTTCTTGAGACAAGCTCATTTTTGCGAGTCCAGGAAAATTACCCCATGCCCAAAACTCTTTCTCTAACCTTTTCTTTTGTCTCTTTCTTTCTTTCTTTTGTCTGTAAATGGAAAACAGAGGGAGAACAGCAGCAGCCCAGCCGTAGTCTGTAGCAACCAGCCCACTAAGCCCAGCCGCGCCTCCTCTTAACCCTAGCCCCGATCCCTTCTCTTCTCTCGATCTCTCCCTCCACTCTCTCCCTCGCGCCGCCACACGCAGAGAGGAGCGCGAACCCCGGCCCGATTCCCTCTGCTCGATCCCCTCGACCTCCTCGCGTCGCCCGAGCCACCATGGCCTCCGCTCGCTGTAGAGCCGGCTCTGGCCATCTTCCCTGAACCCCCTGCTCTCCTCCACCTCCTCACGCGCGGCTTGCCTCACGCCCGTCCTCTATCCTGTGCGCCAACACTGCCCTCGGCCATGGCGCCGCCATGACGCATGCGCCTCCTTGCCTCGCCCGCCGGCGAGCCCCTTCTCCGGTGCCTCCTGCTATCCCTCTCTCTGCTCCACCTCGCCACTACCTGCTTGTTGCCAAGGCCGACTGCTCTCCTGCAGCCGCCGTCCCGCCATCCGCCAAGACCCCAAGGCCGCTGCACCATCTCCGGGCCCTTGGCTCCCGTTTCCAGCCGCCCTGCCTCTCTGTGCTCGCCGCCGCTGCCATCCCGTGCGCCCGCCTCTGTTTGTCAGCAAGCGCGCGCGTTGACCGCGCCTCCAGCCCAGCCGCCGCATGGCCAGCCTGCCCGCTCGCCTCGTCCCAGCTTCGTCCGCGACGCCCAGCCACCGCACACTTCGCTCGCCAAGTCCTCTGCTTCGGGTCGATGCGTGCGACCGCGTTGACCCGCTCGACCGGCGAGAACCACCCAAAGTGCCCGGTTCACCTCACCACCGAGCCGGCCTCTGAACCCACTGCGAGCAACCCCACCCCTTTTGCCGCGTCCCCCTCTGGTCGCCCAATGCCAAATCCCGCTGCCTCCGTGCACCGCTGCTCCTACAGTTTTGGATGCCAAGACCGCCGAGTCGAACGACCTCTGAACAGGATATAACGCCAAGTACCACAACACCATGGCCCATCAAGTTCGTCTACGGAACGTGTACAACTGCCGTCGCCATTTCCACTTCATCTCTGTCAAGACCGAGACCGCCAACTTCCACTACCGTCGACCCCGAAGAGCTCGTATTCGTCAAGTTCCTCTCCGTACATGTACCACTACCGTTGCGAGTACCGCTACTTCCGCTACGACCCGTGAACAATTACACTACATCGATCCGAACCGTCTCGAACCGAACGTTTCAAAGGTATAACCACCGAGATGACCACCCGTGGACCGTATGCATGTGATGTGTGTATGAGATGGTTGCATGTGCCCGTGTTTGCATCGTGTTCGAATTGTCTCTTGCACGTTCCTCATATGCGTTGTCACCGACACGTGGGAGCCCGGTAACCGGGATCACCCCACCATCTCTTGCTTGTTCCGCACATCCGCACACTTGTTCTTTTGCACCGGTATCTCCAATGAGTTGCCGGGACCGGAATGTTGCCATAGCACCATTTCCGTTATCGCCGCCGTGGCACCCATTTCTTTCCGCCATGGCGATAAATGCTCCATATCATGATATATGCCACCATTTTCATAAAATTGCATCCAACTTAAATATGTCATCCTCATGCATGTTAACAACATTTAAATTGTTGTTTGCTTTAAAATTGCTAAGTGGCATGCTAAAATGGTTTATTTCGTAACTAAATAACCGTAGCTCCAAATTAAATAAACTGTATATGTAACTTGACTAGAAAAATGTGTAGATCATCATGGTGCATTTTAACTTGCTGTTTAACAACTTTAACATTATGTTTAATTCAGATCAGTACTAATTTCGAAATTTGCATATGGGGATTTTCTGGAATTGTTATTTGTGTTTCCGGCCTCATTTAAACTTGCCTAGTTGTATGGATTGCTTTTGCTTCATATCTTGCCATGTTCAACAATATTTAACCTTGTCATGCATCATATTTGATTGTGCATCATGCCATGTTTATGCTTGTCTGTTTACCATGTTGTTTGCTTCTTTCTGGTTGTGCTTCTTCTCGATAGTTCTGCTTTCGACGCGATTGTGAGGATTCGTTCGAATATGTTTGGTTCGTCTTCTTCATGGACTTGATTTTCTTCCGAGCGGGATTTCAGGCAAGATGATCATGACCTTGGATATCTTTACTATCTTTGCTTGCTAGTTGTCTCGTTGCTATCGCTATGTCGCGCTTCCTACCACATATATGTCAGCCTCCCATATGCCATGATATAGCCTCTAACCACCCTTACCCAGCAAACACTTGTTTGGCTATGTTACCGCTTTGCTCAGCCCTTTCTTATAGCGTTGCTAGTTGCAGGTGCTCTTGCAGGTTGTTCCATGTTGGGACATGGATATGTTGGGATATCACAATATCTCTTATTTAATTAATGCATCTATATACTTGGTATTGGGTGGAAGGCTCGGCCTTTTGCCTAGTGTTTTGTTCCACTCAAGCCGCCCTAGTTTCCGTAATGCTGGTGTTATGATCCATGTTTAGCGTTCCTAACATGCTCAGGGGAATGGGACCCTCTTGACAGTTCGCTTTGAATAAAACGCTTCCAGCAAGGCCCAACTTTGGTTTTAACATTTGCCAACATAATAATACTGAATGAAATAATTAATTTTGCATAGGGCGTCTTGAACCCGAGGATTCTTAATTGAACATAATACAGGTGGGCCAGTGCTGATGGTGCTGGTCCAAAACTAGAGCAGCTTGCGGCGCCGCCCGGGGCAACTCGGGAGTTGGTCGCTGTAACCATGGCTCATCCGTCGTGGCCTGAGACGAGATACGCGCGGCTACTATCAGGGTGTCGGCACGTCGGGAGGTCTTGCTAGATTTGTTTTACCATTGTCGAAATGTCTTGTGCACCGGGATTCCGTGGATACTTTGGGCTATCTCGAGGTTGAGGTATTTCCACCGCAGCTTGTGTAGGCTTATGATGGGCCAGGTTGGAACACCCCTGCAGGGTTAAATCTTACGCGAAGCCGTGCCCGCGGTTATGTGGCGCTTGGATATTTATAACCTCCGGTTGTAGAGAACTTGACACTAATTCTAATTAAAATACACCAACCGCGTGCGTAACCGTGATCGTCCCTTCTTGTGAGGTTTGAACCAAGAAGAGAACACGGTGGGGTTATGTTTGACCCGTAAGTAGGTGTTCAGGATCACTTCTTGACCATTATTAGTTTACGACCGTTATGCGTAGTTTACTCTTCTTATTCTTGTACTCGTAAGTTAGCCATCATACAATGCTTAGTGCTTGCTGCAACCTCACCACTTTACCCCTTTCATACCCACTTAAGCTTTGATAGTCTTGCTCCCATGGTTATGGGATTGCTGAGTCCTCGTGGCTCACAGATTACTACAACAACAGTTGCAGGTACAGGAAATGCGATGTCTTGACGTGAGAGCGATGCTTGTTTGCTTTTGGAGTTCTTCTTCTGCTTCTTATTCGTCGTCGATCTGGGGATAGGTTCATGGTCGGCATCCTGATCTAGCAGGGTGGGTGTCGTTCGAGTTTTTTGTTTGATTTCATCCGTAGTCGAATGCTGCCCTTCTGTATGATGATTGTTATTTATTGATGTATTCATGTGATGATTGTATTTATTTTTCTGTATCGCCATCTATTAGGTATGTGGTGCGATGTAATGATATCCACCTCGCAAGCGTCTCCAATATGTGTTTCTACTCTTGGTGGGGCCTCCGAGTTCCTTGAGAATAGGATCGCATATTGGGCGTTACAAGTTGGTATCAGAGCCTCGACCGACCATAGGAGCCCCCTTGACTGATCGAACCGTTGGCGAGTCTAGAAGGAAAACTATTTTGAGTCCTAGTTATATATCGGAGAGTAGGAATTCTTTTACTCCTTATCCCCTTCGTCGCTCTGGTGAGGAATTGTGACGTAGGTGTTTTGATTCTACTATCTATTCTCACTCAAAATTTTTTAGGATCACGCGGGTATTGTTGGAATGGTTGCGATATCGGTGTGACGTGACTTTGTTCTTGGTGCCTCCTGACCATATGGATTGGACCCTGGGAGTTGAGCTCCAAGGGGTTTTTGTCACACTCGCTATCGTTTCGGTTCCGAGAATACCAGAGGACGCCGACATCGAAACGCTTCTATACTTTTTGTGGTGGCAAATAGTGCCGTGACTTTTCCCCAGTACTGGTGGAGATAGCGCGGATGATCCACTATGACTAGTATCGCTGTGCTTTCGAAGGTCTGAGGTAGATGGACTTGTGAAGTTTCGTGGTCGTGTGTGAAGGTTGCAGATTGGTTGCAGCTGATTAGGATATTATTGTTGTTGTGTGCTGAGTAGGTTCACATATCCGCAACCTGATCTTATAACCAAGAAGTTTCGGGAGTTCTTAGGTGGGAATTCAAGTATTACCTAGAATATCTTTTCCAATAGACACATGATACGATATGGGGTCTATCATATGTTTGTTCCGGCTTATTCTCCAAGCCAAATCCTTTGTTTTGTTTTGAGTTGTGGTATTCGAGTTGCTTCCAAGTCAAGTGTTGATTCCATACCTTTCCTAAGCGGTGTTCCCATATTTTGATGTGAAGGCCAATCCTTTTGATCATTGAGATTGTCATGACAATTATTTTCACCTGATGTGCTTCTCTTCAAGTTAATCCAGTTCTTTTAACATTTGCAAGATCAATTCTCAGTTTTCTCTACGGCATTCGTTTCACCCATCCCAATTTGTCTTTATTTTCCCCACCCTCCCACCCTTTTTCTTCACGGAGCCAGAGACCTCAATCAAGTATCATGTTTGGTCATGTGAAGTCTCTTCATTCCTTCCTTCAATGTTCTTAGCCGGTGATTTCTCATGAAGATGTTCAGGAGTTACAAGTTCATCATTCTTCGTTCTCGTTTCTTCTCCGGTGGATTTAATTCAAGCTTTTGGTGTTGATCATTTCCCTTTCATTGATTCAAATATTTTCCCACGTTGGAAATTCTTACCCAAGCCTGTCTTGTTTATTCACCTCTCTCTATTCATATCCGGAGTGCAGGAATTATCTCAGAAGATTCATCTTTCCATTCAAGATCCGTTCAAGCTAGTTCGAGGTTGTTACCTCATCCAATCCATTTAAATCTTTCCGGTGCATTTTCTCTCTTTCAAGCAATCGTTCTAACGGTGTTTTCTTTTGAGTGGGCCCTAACCCACAGGTCTTTTCCCAGGATCTTACCTGACTCTTCTAATTTTTTTCGGAGCTATTCTCGAATTCTTTTCAAAGTTGACGTAAGAATGAATTTCATCAGTCAATTGCCTCTCCAAGATCGCTTTCAAATTATTTTCATCTTTGGCTCAACCTTTCTATTCTACATTGTTCCGGAGTTTCTCATCAATTTTGGTGGTGTTTCTCGTCGTCATTCTCAGGGTTCAAGACCGAAGAAGAGTTTCTCTTAAAGCATATCCGTTCTCTTGAAGATTCGTGGTTCTAGCTTCATGCCATCCTCACAATTGTTTTCGATTGTGAGAAATTCTTTTCATACCCACCCGGAGCATTTCATGAGTCCTTTCCATTTTCGATTCTCCGAAGGCCGTCATTCAGAAGAATTATTCATTCTCAACGCTCATCTCTCGTTCTCAAATTCTTCCGGTGTTTCGTTCAAATGTTCTCCAATAAGCTCGTGATCGCTTCGTTCTCTTGTAATTAATTCCCTCAAGTATTTTCATTCGTTTTCTAATTCTTCACGGCGATGCATTCTCTTTTCTTCGTCCATTTTCAGATTCTTACGGTGGTTCATTCAACATTCCTCTTCCATTGCCATCGTATCATTTCATTCGTTCTGTCCAAAATCCTACCGGTGTTTCCTCGAAGACTTCGTCAACTTCGCTCTATATCTCTCTTCAATCTTTTCAAGAAGAATAAGTAGTATGCAAATCCATTGATTTTCATCAATTTATTATGATGAAGGATAGCCGTATCATAATTCTTATTCTTGTTCATGGAGGTGATTTAATTCCTTCTTCCGGAGTTTGTTCTTGATGAATAAATTCTCGGTTCTAGCTGTTCATCTTTCTTTTCCGGAGTTCCAAGTTTTCTCGATTATCTCATCGCAAAGCTCCATCTAAATCATTGCAAGGCTTCATCTTGTTCTTTCAACCTTTGTTTCTATCATCCTTTTGTTTACCGGAGTTCTTCATGGTGGTTCATCCAAGATTTCTTTCATTCTCGAAGCGTTTATCAATATTCTTGTTGGAGGAGCTCAAGTATTCTTCTCTTGCATTTCAAAGTGCAATTGATTCTCCCTTATCTTTTTAGGTGGTGTTATGTCATTTTTGACAATTTCCCTTCGTGGTTCATGATTCATAAGTTGTCAGGAATGAGATATGTTAAGCCCATCATTTTCTCTTCGCCCAAGAGATCATTTCAACCCATCAATCTCCTCGTTGGAGTTATCTTGGGTTATTTTTCACCTAAAGCCTTTCCTAAGGATTGTTGCTATTGTGGTGATTATCAATGATCCAAGTTCTCTCTTAAATCCTTTCGGGAAAGAAGTTTTTCGTCTCTATCTGCTCTCAAGCAATCAATTCTTTCCGTTATTGGCAGAATTTCACCTCAAGTTTTGAGATGTTTTCCATAAGCCCACAACAAGCTTATTCTTTTTGTTGTTGATTTTCCAACAACTTCGTTCATTCTTTCGTTGTGGGACAAGTTGTCATTTTCATCTCCGTTCTTTTCTTTCCAACAATTTAACTTCTATTCTTTCGTTCCGGAGGCATTGTGGTGTTTCTCTCTTCGACCCATCATCTCGTTTCGCCAAGATCATGTTCTTTCCTTGCTTATCGATTTTACCGGAGTGTTATGTTCTCTTTTCAAGTTCTTTTCATCTTATCAAGCTTTGCTTCTCGTTTCAACCAGAGTGGTTTTGGATTCTTGCTTGTTCCTCAAGCCATTCTTCAACTCGTTGCAACCTTCGAGGTTTATTGGTTTCACTCGTTTGTCCAAGAAGCAACTTTCTTCTACCTCATCATCTTCCTCTTCCTCTTCCCCTTCCGTTTCCTTCCTAAGATCTCGGGTCGAGATCTTCTGTTAGTGGGGGAGAGTTGTGACGCCCCGACACCGATGCTCCAGATGCCTCCCGCTATTTTCGTTATCGCCGTGTTAATTATTTGTTTGTTTGTTGTATTGCATCAATTCATCATGTCAACATGTCACTAAATTTTTGCAACTCAAATTAATAAATGGCATAGATCTTTTGATCTATTTAAATTGCTTGAATTCACATGGTGATTTCTCTATATAACATATCCTCCTAATATTATTAGGGAGCTATAATAAAATATTCCGTTAATTCGGAATCACCCATAAACACACTTGCAATTTAATCCCATGCCTTTTCTGCTTCGAGTTTGGTCCTCAAACTTTGCCCATAATTCTTTCATCATTTTCCCGAGCTCCACCTAAAATCTCAACATTTTGGGGCACTTCAAAAACCTAGTCCTAGTTCAAACCATTTGAATAAAATTCAAATGAATTTGAATTTGAATCTTGCAATCCTTCAACCTCTAATTTTCTTGAGACAAGCTTATTTTTGCGAGTCCAGGAAAATTACCCCATGCCCAAAACTCTTTCTCTAACCTTTTCTTTTCTCTCTTTCTTTCTTTCTTTTGTCTGTAAATGGAAAAGAGAGGGAGAACAGCAGCAGCCTAGCCGTAGCCTGCAGCAACCAGCCCACTAAGCCCAGCCGCGCCTCCTCTTAACGCTAGCCCCGATCCCTTCTCTTCTCTTGATCTCTCCCTCCACTCTCTCCCTTGCGCCGCCACACGCAGAGAGGAGCGTGAACCCCGGCCCGATTCCCTCGACCTCCTCGCGTCGCCCGAGCCACCATGGCCTCCGCTCGCTGTAGAGCCGGCTCCGGCCATCTTCCCTGAACCCCCTGCTCTCCTCCACCTCCTCACGCGTGGCTCGCCTCGCGCCCGTCCTCTCTCCTGCGCGCCAACACAGACCTCGGCCATGGCGCCGCCACGACGCATGCGCCTCCTTTGCTCGCCGACCGGCGATCCCCTTCTCCAGTGCCTCCTGCTATCCCTCTCTCTGCTCCACCTCGCCGCTACCTACTCGCTGCCAATGCCGACTGCTCTCCTGCAGCCGCCGTCCCACCATCCGCCAAGACCCCAAGGCCGCTGCACCATCTCCGGGCCCTTGGCTCCCGTTTCCAGCCGCCCTGCCTCTCTGTGCTCTCCGCCGCTGCCATCCCGTGCGCCCGCCTCTGTTCGTCAGCAAGCACGCGCGTTGACCGCGCCTCTAGCCCAGCAGCCGCATGGCCAGCCTGCCCGCTCGCCTCGTCCCAGCTTCGTCCGCGACGCCCAGCCACAGCACACTTCGCTCGCCAAGTCCTCTGCTTCGGGGCGATACGTGTGACCGCGTTGACCCGCTCGACCGGCGAGAACCACCCAAAGCGCCCGGTTCACCTCACCACCGAGCTGGCCTCTGAACCCACTGCGAGCAGCCCCGCCCCTTTCGCCGCGTCCGCCTCCGGTCGCCCAACGCCAAATCCCGCTGCCTCCGTGCACCGCTGCTCCTGCAGTTTTGGATGCCAAGACCGCCGAGTCGAACGACCTCCGAACAGGATATAACGCCAAGTACCACAACACCACGGCCCATCAAGTTCGTCTATGGAACATGTACAACTGCCGTCGCCATTTCCACTTCATCTCTGTCAAGACCGAGACCGCCAAGTTCCACTACTGTCGACCCCGAAGAGCTCGGATTCGTCAAGTTCCTCTCCGTACATGTACCACTACCGTTGCGAGTACCGCTACTTCCGCTACGACCCGTGAACAATTACACTACATCGATCCGAACCGTCTCGAACCGCACGTTTCAAAGGTATAACCACCGAGATGACCACCCGTGGACCGTATGCATGTGATGTGTGTATGAGATGGTTGCATGTGCCCGTGTTTGCATCGTGTTCGAATTGTCTCTTGCACGTTCCTCATATGCGTTGTCACCGACACGTGGGAGCCCGGTAACCGGGATCACCCCACCATCTCTTGCTTGTTCCGCACATACGCACACTTGTTCTTTTGCACCGGTATCTCCAATGAGTTGCCGGGACCGGAATGTTGCCATGGCACCATTTCCGTTATCGCCGCCGTGGCACCCATTTCTTTCTGCCATGGCGACAAATCCTCCATATCATGATATATGCCACCATTTTCATAAAATTGCATCCAACTTAAATATGTCATCCTCATGCATGTTAACAACATTTAAATTATTGTTTGCTTTAAAATTGCTAAGTGACATGCTAAAATGGTTTATTTCGTAACTAAATAACCGTAGCTCCAAATTAAATAAACTTTATATGTAACTTGACTAGAAAAATGCGTAGATCATCATGGTGCATCTTAACTTGCTGTTTAACAACTTTAACATTGTGTTTAATTCAGATCAGTACTAATTTCGAAATTTGCATATGGGGATTTTCCGGAATTGTTATTTGTGTTTCCGGCCTCATTTAAACTTGCCTAGTTGTATGGATTGCTTTTGCTTCATCTCTTGCCATGTTCAACAATATTTAACCTTGTCATGCATCATATTTGATTGTGCATCATGCCATGTTTATGCTTGTGTGTTTACCATGTTGTTTGCTTCTTTCCGGTTGTGCTTCTTCTCGATAGTTTTGCTTTCGACGCGATTGTGAGGATTCGTTCGACTATGATTGGTTCGTCTTCTTCATGGACTCGATCTTCTTCCGAACGGGATTTCAGGCAAGATGATCATGACCTTGGATATCTTTACTATCTTTGCTTGCTAGTTGTCTCATTGCTATCGCTATGTCGCGCTTCCTACCACATATATGTCAGCCTCCCATATGCCATGAGACAGCCTCTAACCACCCTTACCCAGCAAACCGTTGTTTGGCTATGTTACCGCTTTGCTCAGCCCTTTCTTATAGCGTTGCTAGTTGCAGGTGCTCTTGCAGGTTGTTCCATGTTGGGACATGGATATGTTGGGATATCACAATATCTCTTATTTAATTAATGCATCTATATACTTGGTATTGGGTGGAAGGCTCGGACTTTTTCCTAGTGTTTTGTTCCACTCAAGCCGCCCTAGTTTCCGTAATGCTGGTGTTATGATCCATGTTTAGCGTTCCTAACATGCTCAGGGGAATGGGACCCTCTTGACAGTTCGCTTTGAATAAAACGCTTCCAGCAAGGCCCAACTTTGGTTTTAACATTTGCCAACATAATAATACTGAATGAAATAATTAATTTTGCATAGGGCGTCATGAACCCGAGGATTCTTAATTCAACATAATACAGGTGGGCCAGTGCTGATGGTGCTGGTCCAAAACTAGAGCAGCTTGCGGCGCCGCCCGGGGCAACTCAGGAGTTGGTCGCTGTAACCATAGCTCATCCGTCGTGGCCTGAGACGAGATACGCGCGGCTACTATCAGGGTGTCGGCACGTCGGGAGGTCTTGCTAGATTTGTTTTACCATTGTCGAAATGTCTTGTGCACCGGGATTCCGAGGATACTTTGGGCTATCTCGAGGTTGAGGTATTTCCACCGCAGCTTGTGTAGGCTTATGATGGGCCAGGTTGGAACACCCCTGCAGGGTTAAATCTTACGCGAAGCCGTGTCCGCGGTTATGTGGCGCTTGGATATTTATAACCTCCGGTTGTAGAGAACTTGACACTAATTCTAATTAAAATATACCAACCGCGTGCGTAACCGTGATCGTCCCTTCTTGTGAGGTTTGAACCAAGAAGAGAACACGGTGGGGTTATGTTTGACTCGTAAGTAGGTGTTCAGGATCACTTCTTGACCATTATTAGTTTACGACCGTTATGCGTAGTTTACTCTTCTTATTCTTGTACTCGTAAGTTAGCCATCATACAATGCTTAGTGCTTGCTACAACCTCACCACTTTACCCCTTTCATACCCACTTAAGCTTTGATAGTCTTGCTACCCATGGTTATGGGATTGCTGAGTCCTCGTGGCTCACAGATTACTACAACAACAGTTGCAGGTAGAGGTAATGTGATGTCTTGATGTGAGAGCGATGCTTGTTTGCTTTTGGAGTTCTTCTTCTGCATCTTCTTCTTCGTCGATCTGGGGATAGGTTCCTGGTCGGCATCCTGGGCTAGCAGGGTGGATGTTGTTCGAATTTTTTGTTTGATTTCATCCGTAGTCGGATGCTGCCCTTCTGTATGATGATTGTTATGTATTGATGTATTCATGTGATGATTGTATTTATTTGTCTGTATCCCCATCTATTATGTATGTGGTACGATGTAATGATATCCACCTTGCAAGCGTCTCCAATATGCTTTTCTACTCTTGGTGGGGCCTCCGAGTTCCTCGAGAATAGGATCGCATATTGGGCGTTACAGATTTATTTGGGAATTTTCTGAGTCATGGAAATATAGGTTGCTTCACAAAGGGTCAATTCTATCCAGAAGATAAAAAGAATATTCTGGACGAAATTTTGTACTAAACAATGAAATATTTTTGGGTATTGTGGGAGTAGATGATGTCAAGAAGGAGTGGTATTAATTTGGGATTTTTCTGATTAGCAGAGCTATTGGTTGCTTCACAACCCATAGTGAAGATGAGCATTTTCAAAGAAGAGAATGAATTATTTTGAAAGGATAAAATTTAGGGTTTGGTCCAGAGAGTGTGAGACAAGATATTGGCAAGGTGTTGAGGGTGTTGTGATCACTTAGGAAGAAAATTCAAAGAATCCTCAAGTCCAAAGTCAAATGATTTGATTCCAAAAAAACCAACAAATTGCAAATAAAACCAGATTTTTTTTTTAAAAAGTTGCCAAAACCAGGGTGTCACAAACCTACCCCCCTTAGGATGAATCTCGTCCTCGAGATCTGGTTGCTCAGGGAACAAATACGGATATGCTGATCTCAGAAAATCTTCTCTTTCCCAAGTAGCCTCTTCTTCGGTATGGTGATCCCACAGTACCTTGTAAAACCTGATCACTTTGCTCCTAGTGGTTCTTTCCATCTCATCCAAAATTCGGACAGGCTTTTCCTCATATGTCAAATCCTTGGTTAATTCTAGTTCACTCATGTCTGCTTGTTTAATCGGGGGTGCAATTCACAGCTATGATATGTGAAAGACATCGTGAACCTCGGACAGTTCTGGCGGAAGCTCCAGTTGGTAGGCTACCCTGCCTCTTCTAGCAATCACTGGAAAGGGACCGATATATCTGGGTGCAAGTTTTCCTCGAGTATGAAACCTCTTTACCCCTTTCATGGGAGTTACTCGGAGGTAAGCATACTCTCCGGGCTCAAAAGTTATTTATCGGTGTTTGGGGTCATAGTAGCTCTTTTGACGGGACTTGGCTGCTCGAAGACGCTCTTGAATTTCCTTAACATGCTTCTCAGCCTCGAGCATCAAATCCGTGCCAAAGATACGACTGTCTCCTGTCTGTGACCAGTTTAAGGGGGTGCGGCATTTACGCCCATACAGTGCTTAAAACGGCGACATTTTGAGACTTTCCTGATAACTGTTGTTGTAGGAGAATTTCGCATAGGGTAAACTATCCTCCCACTTAGGTCCATAGGTGAGAGCACAAGACCGAAGCATATCATGTAAGCATAGCCAGAATGCTGAAGTAAACAAGGAGCCTCTATCCGACGTGATGGACTTGGGTACTCCATGAAGGCTGACGATCCG
This sequence comes from Elymus sibiricus, assembly GCA_039707655.1. NCBI lineage: Eukaryota > Viridiplantae > Streptophyta > Magnoliopsida > Poales > Poaceae > Elymus > Elymus sibiricus. The sequence continues at coordinate 79,037,758 of CM077676.1, forward strand.
GGACATATAGAGCTGTGCAAGCTGGTCAGCTCTAAAAGTGGTCTTTACTGGAATAAAGTGTGCCACTTTGGTAAGTATATCCATGATGACCCAAATGGCATCATGGCCTCTTGTTGACTTGGGTAACCCAATGATGAAGTCCATGCATATGTCATCCCATTTCCATTGGGGAACCTGTAAGGGTTGCAGCAATCCAGTTGGTTTCTGGTGCTCAGCCTTAACCTTATTACATACATCGCAACATGCAATGTAGTAAGCAATATCTTTTCGCATTCCTGGCCACCAAAAGGTTTCCTTTAGGTCCTGGTACATTTTTGTTCCTCCTGGGTGAATGGAATATGCGGATTCATGTGCCTCTCTTAATATTTGCTGTCTCAAGTTTTCTTGATCAGGTACGCATATTCGGTTATTAAACCATAATGTTCCCTGATCGTCAATATGGAAGGACTTGGCCTTTCCTTGTTGTATGTTCTCCTTGATCCCTTGTATGCTCTTGTCTGCTTTCTGAGCTTCCTTAATTTCTTCCATAAGTTTTGGGGTGATTTCCAATGTATCCGGGTTAATCGGGCCGCAAAGTACCAAGTTAAGCTTGGCAAACTCCTCTTGTAACCTCGGATGGATACCTTCAGGTATTGCATTTACCGTGCCCGGTTTCCTACTGAGGGCATCTGCGACCACATTGGCTTTTCCCGGATGGTAATTGATCCCAAGGTCATAGTCATTGACCAGATCAAGCCATCTTCTCTGTCTGAGGTTAAGATCAGGTTGTGTGAAAATATAGTTGAGACTCTTATGGTCCGTGTATATTTCACATCGCTGCCCAATGAGAAAATGCCTCCAGATTTTCAGGGCATGGACCACGGCTGCTAATTCCAGGTCATGGGTGGGGTAGTTCTCCTCGTGGGGTCGTAGTTGTCTGGATGCATACGCTACAACCTTTCCTTCTTTCATTAATACGCAGCCAATTCCACGCCTGGAAGCATCACAGTATATGTCAAAGCTCTTGTGGATATCTAGAAGGATTAAGACAGGGGCTGTAGTTAGCCTCGTCTTTAGCTCCATAAAGCTGCTATCACATTCTTCCGTCCAAACAAATTTGTGATTCTTCTTTAACAATTTTTTCAGTGGTTTGGCTATCTTTGAGAAGCCTTCGATGAAATGACGGTAGTAGCCTGCCAATCCCAGGAAACTACGGACTTCAGTTACCGTGGCCGGTGTCTTCCAGTTTAATACCGCAGTCACCTTGCTGGGGTCAACGGCCACACCCTGTTCTGACAAAATGTGCCCCAGAAATCCCACCTCTCTTAGCCAAAATTCACACTTGCTGAACTTGGCATACAAGCGATGGGTCTTTAGTCTTTCCAGGATAGCGCGAAGGTGTTGCTTGTGCTCCTCTTCATCTTTGGAGTATATAAGGATATCATTGATGAACACCACTACAAACTTGTCCAGGAAGTCCATGAAGACTTTGTTCATCACGCTCATAAAGTAAGCTGGAGCATTAGTCAGCCCAAATGACATGACTGTAAATTCGTACATACCATATCGGGTGGTGAAGGCTGTCTTGGGGATATCCTCTTTCCTAATTTTCAGCTGGTGATACCCCGTTCGTAGATCAATCTTGGAAAATACTCGGGCCCCGTTTAACTGGTCGAACAAGTCATCAATGCGAGGGAGTGGGTACTTATTTTTATTAGTGACCTCATTCAGCGGGCGATAGTCCATGCACATTCATAGACTGCCGTCCTTCTTCTTAACAAACAGCACGGGTGATCCCCACGGCGAGATGCTTGGGCGAATATACCCTTTCTGTAGCAATTCATCCAGCTGTTTCTTCAATTCCATCAGCTCTGTGGATGGCATGAGGTAGTACTTCTTATATATTGGAGCGGTTCCGGGAATAACATCAATAGCAAACTCCAGTTCCCGGTCGGGTGGCTTTCCTGGTAGTTCCTCAGGGAACACGTCCGGAAACTTACTGACTACCGGAATCAAGTTCATATCTGTAGCAATGGTCTTGAATGCCATTCCTTTCTTTGACATCATTCTGCTAGCGGTAAACTGAACGGTTTGTTATCCATTAGCATATGATCTTATTTTTTTATTCTTTATTTATTTCTAAGATTGGATTATCAAAAGCAAAACACTCAACTCAAACTACTCTTTATTATATAACTTTCACACATGATTACATAGATAGATAGATCACAAAGCAAGCACTCGAAACTAAATTATACTAAAAATTTATTCTTCTAAATCATGAAATAACTAAGGATCGAACTAAGATAGATAATGATGATGAAAAAGTGATGGTGATACGATACCGGGGCACCTCCCCCAAGCTTGACACAAGCCAAGGGTGGTGCCCATACCCAAGTACTCAATTCTCCTTCTTGGGTGATGGTGGTGATGAGGTGATTGGCTTGTCCTCCATGTTCCAAGGCATAGGCTCTCCATCATAAAAGGACGAACGTGTTTTCGGAGTCCAGAAATTTGCAGCTAAACTCATACCTCTGAACTTGGCCTCATACTCAAAATTTTGGTTTTGTAGATCATATATTTGGGCCTAAAGGTAATCAATCCGGTCATTGAGCTTGAAGATGACATCCCCAATATTCTTGCCGTCCACCTTGTGCTCATGGATGAAGTATGTGATCATGGAGTGGTTAGCACAAAGTCCACCCTCCACCATCCCCTGGCACTTGAAGATCTCCTGTTCCACCGCTTCCAGACTGGGCTTCTCGCTCCCAGTCTTCTTAGGTCCTTGAACGTCCCGGATGTGGAGCACCCCCTCACGCATCTCAATGGCTTGAGGGTGCGTCATCACCTCCGGTAGGTACGGGTTGATGACCTTCTCATAGAACTTGTCCTTTGGACGAGCTTGGAGATGCCATGGCTATCTAGATCTGTTAGAAAAATAGCCCAAAACAAGAACAGAGGAGAAACTTGTGATGCGGTGGTCAAAACACCCGTGAGTATATATAATGAATTTTTCCCATGTAAAACAAGTAATATGGAAGAAAAAGGGAGTCGGGAAAGTCCATGAGGGCGCCACAAGCCTGGTAGGCACGCCCTGGGGGGTAGGGCGCGCCCCCCAGGCTTGTCGCCTCCTCATGCACTTTTCAGACTGTTTATTATTTTCCTAATTTTTTAAATATTCCAAAACGGACAGAAAGTACTTGATATGGGGTGTCCCGATCTTCTCAGTAAGCGGCGGTGGTGATGATGATGGTGTAGGATAACCTGTATGTCGCCGATGAACTCTCCCTCTCTTGATCCCTGATGCCAATGCAAAAGGTCTCAACCCTTTGGATATTCACAACGTCACACACTTGCGCACGCAGCCGTCGACCACGAACGGTTAGAATTGCAATATACTAATTCCCAATGGAACAGCAGATCACACTTGACTTGCAGTATATAATCACCAGATCGATACGAATTGGTGATGAGGATTCAAGATGAATGCTTACAAGCAATCTCATGAACTAGGGTTTATCTTAAACGTGGTCTCTCTCTAACTAACCCTAAGGAAGAGTATTTATATCCTAAGATAGATCGAAGGGGTACATGGGCTGTCAGCCCGAAACTCTGCGCGCAGGCAGCACGGTAGTACCGCTGATGTCATGCGGTACTACCGCTCCAAGCGGTACTTCCGCTTCAGTACCGCTCTACTACCGGTTAGCGCCAAAAGATGCCAGTAGTTTTCACGGTAGTAGGGGCGGTAGTACCGCCTCAAGCGGTACTACCGCTGGGGTGGGGCGGTACTACCGCCCTGGGAGTTGCAGAAGCCTCCTCCCAGCTCAGCTGCATTGCCTCCTTGCTCTCCTTCTTGCCCCAAGTTGCTCCTTGCGCCATGCCTTCCTCTCCAATGTACCTAATGACACATACACACAAGGATTTAGGCAGTATAAAGCTCTCATCAAAATAATTGGCATTATCAACTAAGAGAGAATTCACCTGTTGTTCATCATTGGCTAGGCTTAATATTTCCTTCCAGCTGAGACAATTAGAATCATCGTATTCATAGAATATATCCTCATCATCCTCCCTTTCTTCAAGAAAAGCCGTCCTCGGCTTTGGGTAAGCTGAAAATGGCAGAAACAAAAAGAACAACGTGTACGCATAATATATGTATAGATAACGTGTTGTATCATTTTTGTTGTCATGAAAAAGATGCCCAGTATGCAATATGCAACTTAAATTGCAAGTATAAGTGAAGTTCATATAGTCATGACCAGAATGAGGAACACACATGTACAATGTTTTATTGTTTAGTATTAAGTCCAAAGTCCTCACAGAAGATCGATGATCAAATGTGCTATAAGCAAGGTCAAACCAGTCCAAAATATGCAAAGGTACATATAGTGGATACCATGCTTCAACTGTGCCACGCTGATATATAGAACAAACGTAGGTATGTTCACGAGCACTACACACAGCGGGTAAGATGCAACTCAGTTTGCAAATAAAAGTGAAGTCTATAGCAGTAGCATATAAATGCAACAGGTGTTGGGACAACCACAATGGATTACATTCGGTTATAGCAAGATCAGAACAACCCAACATAGCTGAAATTTTTGTTGGCCGCAAGAAATCAACTAGAACATAATGATATTTCATATTCTCATGAAAATGAGCGACCGTCCCACAACACAATGATTTTGTCACATAGCATATAGGATGCAAAACAGCAAGTTTCAAATCAGCAATCCTATCACAGGTAATGCATATGTGATCCACCAGAAAATTATCAGTCATGCTATATTCACCAATTAAATTAAAAGTGAAACTATAGGCATATGTGCTAGAATTTAGATGTGAAATTTCAGAAATCTTCTTCATAGCACTACGCAAACTAATAGGTTCATTGAGCAGGATGGAATACACAATATCAACGGGTGGTATTCTAGTAAGTAGTTCGTTATGTGTTATCAGTACCACATGATCAGAATTTGAATTTAGCAAAGTATCACATGGTGCTGAAATATTTGGACTGATCAACGCACAAGAATCAACCAGCAAAGGAATAGACTCACTGAATGCCTCATTGGCTGGTTGCAGCTCAAAATTAGTACCAGTATCAATGTCAATCTCCTGAGATGTAGCAGGTACTAGAAAATCGTGCGCAAGTGGTGATGCAGGTTGTACGACATGCTGCTCCCTTTCGTCAAAAACAACCTGCACATCAGAAGACACAACACTAGGAGCAATTGGGAGCATAGGTTGTACAACAGATGGCTCCCTTTCTTCAAAAGCAACCTGGATATCACAAGAAACAACACTAGGAGTAGACATGATTACGTTAGGTGAAACCTGACTTGTCTCATTAACATGTACTCCCAAGATTGTGTGATCACGCAAATGCTCATTATTAACTATGGGAATAACAGGTGGACAGAAATTTTGACGTCTAACCTTCTGAAAATCCTTAAGTCGTGTATGTGCTAACCAAGTGTGCTTATTATTCCAAAAGAATACAGGATCGGTCTGAGCACTATCAAATTTAACCTTATGCTTATCACACCAAGGTTTTCCCAACAAAACGTGACAACAATTAAGTGTTCCAGGAAGGACATCACAGCGCATGCTAACAGTGTAGCCATAAATGGTGATAGGAACATAAGCACGATGAGTAATTGGAAATGCCTCATCATAAGCAGCTAACGTATATGGCACAAGTTTGGTATATTTACGCAACTGTAGCTTGTTAACAACATCAATACTGACCAAGTTTGTGAGAGAATAATTATCAAGGATCACTGCAGCAGGTCTACCTTCGATGTCTGCAGTAAAGTGGAACAAACCTGAATCAGGATGTACACCAAGATCTTCCTCCTCCCAGAATGCATCACTGCACAAAAACTGTAATGGTAATGGCTTGTCCTTGAGAGGATTCACCATTATTAGTACATAAAAAGTATAGCAGATGTATATGGTGTACTCTCACAACTCACTCAAAAACTGACAAGAAAAGGAAATCTTACCGTTCCAAAGTGAATAGCAATGCGTACCCGTTCGGATGAAAGACTAGTGCACAGATGTGATGAAGTGAATAGCCGGGTATGAGAGCAATCACACGACAAACCAGGGTATATGGTGGAGCTTGGTTGGGATACCTAACAACACCAATTCACAAATCCTAGTGCTGATCGTGTGATACAAAAAGACCCACGGAAACTCACACGGTGGAGATAAATGGGGCAATTGCAACTCTGAAAATGAGCTCAAATTTGATGTATGTGTCGGAGGAATGCTCGTGTTGCAATGCACAGGGAGAGACGCTAGCAAAAAGCTCAAAAACAGGGCACAAGATTGCTCAATTCTACAAGTGCAAACAGCAAGATAATAAATACAGCACTGCAATAGATAGCAACAACTTCCGGCCACTGTTTCTCTCGTTTCTTTTTGTCTCTCTGTTTTTTTTTTTTTTTTGATACGCCTTTTTTTTTTTTTCTCTCTCTTTTTTTTTTTTTTTTTTTCACAGCAGGTCACGTGAACAGTAACGTGAACAGTACCACGGGATTTTTTTTTTTTTTTTTCAGACTTGAGCAACAAACAACTAATCTGATCTTGCCAATCGCAAAGATGCACTTACCAAAAACCTAGATGAGCAGCCCGTAGAGCATAAGGATATGCTAGTCTCAATAGGAAAGTGCTACGCAAAGGAAAGATTGGCTTGTCTATGGCTCACAAAAGGAAAGACTCGATTTAACTCGGATTGGAAAAAGGAAACCGGAAAGAAAACGCTAAAGGAAAATCCTAGACGCGATTCCGACGAACACAAGAACAAAAAGACGCCGACGAACACAAGAACAAAAAGACGCGGATCAGAACAAAACCCTAGACACCGACTAGATGACACGGATGACAAAGTGACGCAAAAAGAAAGACACAACGACCAGCAACTAAAACTTGGAAACGATGCAATCTAGGCGATGGCAAAAACCCTAACCCTAATCTTTTTGTGAGGCTTTTTCTGGATAGGATGAAACACAGAACTAATCTACGGATGATTTGGTGGATGCTTACCGAGGAAACGCTGGATATCTGATACCAAGATGATATGGGGTGTCCCGATCTTCTCATTAAGCGGCGGTGGTGATGATGATGGTGTAGGATAACCTGTATGTCGCCGATGAACTCTCCCTCTCTTGATCCCTGATGCCAATGCAAAAGGTCTCAACCCTTTGGATATTCACAACGTCACACACTTGCGCACGCAGCCGTCGACCACGAACGGTTAGAATTGCAATATACTAATTCCCAATGGAACAGCAGATCACACTTGACTTGCAGTATATAATCACCAGATCGATACGAATTGGTGATGAGGATTCAAGATGAATGCTTACAAGCAATCTCATGAACTAGGGTTTATCTTAAACGTGGTCTCTCTCTAACTAACCCTAAGGAAGAGTATTTATATCCTAAGATAGATCGAAGGGGTACATGGGCTGTCAGCCCGAAACTCTGCGCGCAGGCAGCACGGTAGTACCGCTGATGTCATGCGGTACTACCGCTCCAAGCGGTACTTCCGCTTCAGTACCGCTCTACTACCGGTTAGCGCCAAAAGATGCCAGTAGTTTTCACGGTAGTAGGGGCGGTAGTACCGCCTCAAGCGGTACTACCGCTGGGGTGGGGCGGTACTACCGCCCTGGGAGTTGCAGAAGCCTCCTCCCAGCTCAGCTGCATTGCCTCCTTGCTCTCCTTCTTGCCCCAAGTTGCTCCTTGCGCCATGCCTTCCTCTCCAATGTACCTAATGACACATACACACAAGGATTTAGGCAGTATAAAGCTCTCATCAAAATAATTGGCATTATCAACTAAGAGAGAATTCACCTGTTGTTCATCATTGGCTAGGCTTAATATTTCCTTCCAGCTGAGACAATTAGAATCATCGTATTCATAGAATATATCCTCATCAGTACTTTTATGGAAGTTTAGGAGTCGGTTTACTTATCGTACCACATACCTACTCCTTTTCAGGATTCTGGAGCGTTCCGAAAGGTTTCCTCTATGTGCTCTTTCGGTGTAATTGTTTGAATAATATTAGTTTCAACATTAATGGGCCTACTTGAGATATAATGTTTAACTCTTTGCCCATTAACCACTCTCGGCTTATTGCCTTCGGAGTTGTTTATTTTGATGGCTCCGGAGCGATAAACTTCTTCGATGATGTATGGCCCTTCCCATTTAGAGAGAAGTTTTCCTGCAAAAAATCTTAAACGAGAATTGTATAATTGAACATGGTCACCTACTTTGAATTCCCGTTTTTGAATTCTCTTATCATGCCATCTTTTAACTTTTTCTTTAAACAACTTGGCATTTTCATAAGCTTGGGTTCTCCATTCATCTAAAGAACTAATATCAAATAACCTCTTTTCACCGGCAAGTTTAAAATCACAGTTTAGTTCTTTAATTGCCCAATATGCTTTATGTTCTACCTCAAGAGGTAAATGACATGCTTTTCCATAAACCATTTTATATGGAGACATACATAGGAATTTTATAAGCAGTTTTGTAAGCCCCATAGTGCATCATCAAGTTTCTTAGACCAATTCTTTCTGAAACTATTAACGGTCTTTTGCAAAATTAATTTTATTTCTCTATTAGTTAATTCAACTTGACCACTGGACTGAGGATGATAAGGAGATGCGATTCTATGGTTAACATCATATTTAGCAAGCAATTTATGGAAAGCACCATGAATAAAATGTGAACCACCATCAATCATTAAATATCTAGGGACTCCAAATCTCGGGAATATAACTTCTTTAAGCATTTTAATGGAAGTGTTATGATCAGCACTACTATTTGGAATAGCTTCTACCCACTTAGTAATGTAATCAACAGCAACTATAATATGAGTATATGTGGCACCCCGGCTCAGAGGACCGGTTTACCTTGTGTTCCCAACCTAGAGATCATGTCTTCTGGAAACACACAACAACTTGGAACAGAACAAAACTGATCTTTATTAATATGATACAAGTACAAGCTTGGGTATTACATAAGATAGTGAGGCCAGGAGCACTACTCGTGCTATGACAGTATCTACATTATTTATGAAACATCTCAGGGCCTCAGTACTAGCGAGAAATACTACGGCGTAGCGGAACATCGGGTGGGACACTCCATCCCATAGGGACCCTGCTGGGACATGACCTAGTTAGCGTAGCATGAACCATCAGGATCTCCATCCTCGGCTTCTCCAGCATCTGGCATGATACGCCAGGTGAGTACTTGGAATGTACTCACAAGCTCACAGCAACCAAAGCAGTGCAGCAAACAACAGCATGACAATGACCAGGTTAAATGAAACAGGCATGCTTTAAAGATGTTCGCTTACTGTTACCAACTTACTCTCTTCCGGGTTCACACCATGACTCCCGGAGCACTCGTGACCCATCGGTCACTTCTAAACATGAGACAAGTTCTTCCATCATTATTATTACTGTTGACCATACAGTGTGACCTAGTGTGGATTGTGTCCAATACCGTGGACGTGGCTATTCGAATAGATTCTTAAACTCTGCAGAGGTTACGCAAGTTACCCACACCATGGACATTCGTCCAACGAAACTTTCCTAACATGTGACCCTTCTATCGTACCACCGACAATCATTCCCCGTCCGAGTCATGCCCTGGGTGGCCCCTGTGTCACACCTGCCACCATCGTGGCCAAACTAAACTGTCCCAAACAGGGACGCCGTCAAATAACTTAACTTGGGCTCACAAGGTTATTGTCATCTACGTGATCAGGGCAGCACGCACGCATAACCCTCCCTCTTTCGTGGTACCGGTAAAAGAGCACGAGGTTAGACCAAGTCAAGGTCGTCCCATTCCGGCAGATGTGGCTGCACGGGTAAGTCTGGGTCGGTGGCACTTGATCAACCATCAACTTGACATTCATAATGTGAAGTTACTTGTCATATTAGTTGTCTTGAGTAAATGAACTAACATGGCAGTGTTCATGCATGATATCAAGCAATATGAATTATGGCATTTTTATATTGGATTAAATGCAAAATAATTTAACATAAGGCCAATACTATTGTAATGCCTTATGCAGTGGATGATGTGGTTTGCCTTGCTCAAGTGGGGTGTCAGCAAACTCCTGGTCTTCTATACCAAAGCAATTTCCCTCTGAAAATATTTTTAAATGGCAAAAGAAAAGGTCACATAAAGCATTTCTAGTTGCCAAAAATTCTGTGCATATTGGAAAAATACCAAATTTGGCCAGAAAATAAAGGGGTCAATACAAAACTGTTGCAAAAAGAATCAATTGATTTGGACTTGTGGATTAAAAGTAATGGCTGGTCAAAGTTTTTGTTCAAACTGGATTAAAATGAATTTAAATAGAAAATCAGAAAATCCTCCAGCGGCCACGTCGAAGGCGTATTCCCAGAATACGCTTCCACTTGCGTACCGCTTCGGGCGTGGCTGGGTCGCTGACGAGTGGGGCCCAGCTGTCATATTTAAAAGGGAGGGAGAGAGGAACAGAGTACCGCGGCTCACCGGCGATAGAGACGGCGGCGGGGTCGGGAGACGGCGGAGATGGATCGAGCGCTCGACGGCGGTTCTTCCCGTACCCGCAGCTTCTCTGGAGGTGGCCTAACGGCGTCGCCCCTTCCTCTTCAGCGGCGGCTGGTTTCGGGTGTCGTTGGGGATGGCGACTCCGGCAGTAACTCGCCCAGGGAAGAGGTCAGGGAGGACCAGGGAGTGGAGCTAGTGGGTGGCGGAGCTAGCTCGGCGGCAGAACTCCGGCGAGATGCGAGGCCAGAGGGCCTCCCGGCCTTGGCTCTGTGAGCTGGGGCTCGATTGGAGCTGGATGGAGTGCGGTGAGGAGCTGAGACGGGCTGGGCATGGCCTTTTATAGGCGGATGGGAGGGTTCCCGAACCGATCGGCGCTGTGGACACGTCGCTGGAGCAAGGACGGCGAGGTGGCTGTCGCGGTGTAGGGCGAGGTGATGGAGGAGGGCAGAGGAGTTAATGCGCGCAGTGGCGGCACGCGAGGAAGAAGACAGCCAGCGTGGCCACAGTAGCAGCACGGGCGCAACAGTGCGACGTTCGGTGGCGGCCGGCGAGGGCGTTTCCGGCGAGGGGAAGGCTCTGGAGCGGCTACGTGGACGGCGGGGAGGCAGCCGACGCGAGTGGACAAGGTACGACGACGCGGTCGTCGCGCTCCGACGCGACCCATGCCTGGCGGCGCCCAGAGCACGCGTTTGGTAGTGCTGGCCGCGCGGTCACCGTGTGCATTGGTGCACACGGCGCGAGCTGGCCTGCCCAACCGTGTCTGGTGTGCCGACCTTGGGTCCTGTAGCCCCCCCGTGTCACTGAAACGGCTATATACAACCTGAGCTGAAGGGTAGCATCAAGAACAGTTTCCGGATAGCATCTTGAGGAGGTTCCAGAGAAGAGATGAGTTGGAGATCCAGCCAAAGGATTTGTCTGTGGTATTCTAGGTTGGAAGGACTACCTGCCTGCAGGATTTGAGAAATTTTCAACAAGTTTTTAACATGGTTCATGTATAAACCATGTTCTGGCCCAGAAACTTGTTTATGATGTTGCACTCGCATGGTTGGGTTCCTGGAGGTCAAATTGGGTATTTGGGAGTTATTTGGTGGTGATGAGATGCCATAAAAATTTCAGATCAAATGGGCACCTCTAGCTGGTACTTCCTTCACAGAGGTTTGAAATGTTCAGAAGCTTGTCAGGGCAATATTGCTGAAAAATTAAACTGGACTAGGAGATATTTTTGGATATTGTGGAAAGATATGACCCCTAGTATCTCAGGGATTTATTTGGGAATTTTCTGAGTCATGGAAATATAGGTTGCTTCACAAAGGGTCAATTCTATCCAGAAGATAAAAAGAATATTCTGGACAAAAATTTTACTGGACAATGAAATATTTTTGGGTATTGTGGGAGTAGATGATGTCAAGAAGGTGTGGTATTAATTTGGGATTTTTCTGATCTGCAGAGCTATAGGTTGCTTCACAACCCATAGTGAAGATGAGCATTTTCAAAGAAGAGAATGAATTATTTTGAAAGGATAAAATTTAGGGTTTGGTCCAGAGAGTGTGAGACAAGATATTGGCAAGGTGTTGAGGGTGTTGTGATCACTTAGGAAGAAAATTCAAAGAATCCTCAAGTCCAAAGTCAAATGATTTGATTCCAAAAAAAAACAACAAATTGCAAATAAAACCAGATTTTTTTAAAAAAAGTTACCAAAACCAGGGTGTCACAAACCTACCCCCCTTAGGATGAATCTCGTCCTCGAGATCTGGTTTCTCAGGGAACAAATACGGATATGCTAATCTCAGAAAATCTTCTCTTTCCCAAGTAGCCTCTTCTTTGGTATGGTGATCCCACAGTACCTTGTAAAACTTGATCACTTTGCTCCTAGTGGTTCTTTCCATCTCATCCAAAATTCGGACAGGCTTTTCCTCATATGTCAAATCCTTGGTTAATTCTAGTTCTCTCATGTCTGCTTGTTTAATCGGGGGTGCAATGCACTTTCATAGCTATGATATGTGAAAGACATCGTGAACCTCGGACAGTTCTGGCGGAAGCTCCAGTTGGTAGGCTACCCTGCCCCTTCTAGCAATCATTGGAAAGGGACTGATATATCTGGGTGCAAGTTTTCCTCGAGTATGAAACCTCTTTACCCCTTTCATGGGAGTTACTCAGAGGTAAGCATAATCTCCGGGCTCAAAAGTTACTTATCGGTGTTTGGGGTCATAGTAGCTCTTTTGACGGGACTTGGCTGCTCGAAGACGCTCTTGAATTTCCTTAACTTGCTTCTCAGCCTCGAGCATCAAATCCGTGCCAAAGATACGGCTATCTCCTGTCTATGACCAGTTTAAGGGGGTGCGGCATTTATGCCCATACAGTGCTTCAAACGGCGACATTTTGAGACTTTACTGATAACTGTTGTTGTAGGAGAATTTCGCATAGGGTAAACTATCCTCCCACTTAGGTCCATAGATGAGAGCACAAGACCGAAGCATATCTTGTAAGCATAGCCAGAATGCTGAAGTAAACAAGGAGCCTCTATCCGACGTGATGGACTTGGGTACTCCATGAAGGTTGACGATCCGGGACATATAGAGTTGTGCAAGCTGGTCAGCCCTAAAAGTGGTCTTTACTGGAATAAAGTGAGCCACTTTGGTAAGTATATCCACGATGACCCAAATGGCATCATGGCCTCTTGTTGACTTGGGTAACCCAATGATGAAGTCCATGCATATGTCATCCCATTTCCATTGGGGAACCTGTAAGGGTTGCAGCAATCCAGCTGGTTTCTGGTGCTCAGCCTTAACCTTATTACATACATCGCAACATGCAATGTAGTAAGCAATATCTTTTCACATTCCTGGCCACCAAAAGGTTTCCTTTAGGTCCTGGTACATTTTTGTGCCCCCTGGGTGAATGGAATATGCGGATTCATGTGCCTCTCTTAATATTTGCTGTTTCAAGTTTTCTTGATCAGGTACGCATATTCGGTTATCAAACCATAATGTTCCCTAATCGTCAATACGAAAGGACTTGGCCTTTCCTTGTTGTATGTTCTCCTTGATCCATAATGTTCTGAGCTTCTTTAATTTCTTCCATAAGTGTTGGGGTGATTTCCAATGTATCTGGGTTAATCGGGCCGCAAAGTACCAAGTTAAGCTTGGCAAACTCCTCTTGTAACCTCGGATGGATACCTTCAGCTATTGCATTTACCATGCCCGGTTTCCTACTGAGGGAATCTGCGACCACATTGGCTTTTCCCGGATGGTAATTGATCCCAAGGTCATAGTCCTTGACCAGTTCAAGCCATCTTCTCTGTCTGAGGTTAAGATTGGGTTGTGTGAAAATATACTTGAGACTCTTATCGTCCGTGTATATTTCACATCGCTGCCCAATGAGAAAATGCCTCCAGATTTTCAGGGCATGGACCACGGCTGCTAATTCCAGGTCATGGGTGGGGTAGTTCTCCTCGTGGGGTCATAGTTGTCTGGATGCATATGCTACAACCTTTCCTTCTTTCATTAATACGCAACCAATTCCACGCCTGGAAGCATCACAGTATATGTCAAAGCTCTTGTGGATATCTGGAAGGATTAAGACAGGGGCTGTAGTTAGCCTTGTCTTTAGCTCCATAAAGCTGCTATCACATTCTTCCGTCCAAACAAATTTGTGATTCTTCTTTAACAATTCTGTCAGTGGTTTGGCTATCTTTGAGAAGCCTTCGATGAAACGACGGTAGTAGCCTGCCAATCCCAGGAAACTGCGGACTTCAGTTACCGTGGCCGGTGTCTTCCAGTTTAATACTGCAGTCACCTTGCTGGGGTCAACGGCCACATCCTGTTCTGACAGAATGTGGCCCAGAAATCCCACCTCTCTTAGCCAAAATTCACACTTGCTGAACTTGGCATACAACCAATGGGTCCTTAGTCCTTCCAGGACAGCGCGAAAGTGTTGCTTGTGCTCCTCTTCATCTTTGGAGTATATAAGGATATCATTGATGAACACCACTACAAACTTGTCCAGGAAGTCCATGAAGACTTTGTTCAGCATGCTCATAAAGTAAGCTGGAGCATTATTCAGCCCAAATGACATGACTGTAAATTCGTAAATACCATATCGGGTGGTGAAGGCTGTCTTGGGGATATCCTCTTTCCTAATTTTCAGCTGGTGATACCCCGTTCGTAGATCAATCTTGGAAAATACTCGGGCCCCGTTTAACTGGTCCAACAAGTCATCAATGCGAGGGAGTGGGTACTTATTTTTATTAGTGACCTCATTCAGCGGGCGATAGTCCACGCACATTCGTAGACTGCCGTCCTTCTTCTTAACAAACAGCATGGGTGATCCCCACAGCGAGATGCTTGGGCGAATATACCCTTTCTGTAGCAATTCATCCAGCTGTTTCTTCAATTCCACCAGCTCTGTGGATGGCATGAGGTAGTATTTCTTATATATTGGAGCAGTTCTGGGAATAACATCAATAGCAAACTCCAGTTCCCGGTCGGGTGGCATTCCTGGTAGTTCCTCAGGGAGCACGTCCGGAAACTTACTGACTACCGGAATCAAGTTCATATCTATAGCAATGGTCTTGAATGCCATTCCTTTCTTTGACATCATTCTGCTAGCGGTAAACTGAACGGTTTTTCCTGCTGGGTTAACCAATGTTATTGTCTTGGTGGCACAGTTGATGCAAACTTGGTGCGGTGTCAACCAATCCATCCCCACTATTATGTCCAATCCAGGGGATTTAATGGCGACAAGGGTGGCTGGAAACCTAACTCCGTGTATCAAGATTTCCAGGTCCTTATATATGACATTTGTTCTGAGCATGGAGCCAGGAGATTGTGCCACCATGATTTTGTGCAAAAGAAAAGGAGAAACCTTGTGTATGGGGGCAAAGCTCCGTGAAATAAACAAATGGGAAGCCCCGGAATCAAATAAGATTACTTCAGGTATGTCATAAATAGAGAACATACCGAGAACTACGTCTGGTGCTTCGCAGGCTTCCTCAGCGGAGATATGATGGACTTGGACATGACGGAAGTTCTGATTGGAGCGGCGTCCAATATTGTTGACTTGTGGCTTGAGGTCAGATGGTGGCTTCCCAGCTCTCATGGGGTACTGCTTGGAATAATGCCCGCCTTGACCACAAGTGAAACAAGTGTTGTTGCGTCGGCAATCTTCCAGCACTGGCTGCTTGCCATAGGTCTTGTCCTGGTTGCCTGACTTATTGTTATTATTGCGGCCATTCCAAGTGGACTTGTACTCTGTCTGAACCGGTTGCCAGATATGTGGCTTCTGCGCAAACTGCTCGCGGTTGTCCTTCTTGGGTTCAAACTTACGCTTGCGGTCATCATATCTAGACTTATGCTCCCGTTCAGCTATGAAAGCTTTGTTTACCAGAGTCTGAAAGTCCGGAAAATCCAGCATGCAAAGTTGACAACGAAGGATATGGTTGAGTCCTCCTAGGAATCGATCTATCTTTCTTTCTTCTGTGGAGACATCATGGGTGGAGTATCGTGCCAGATTATTGAATTTGTTCATGTATTCACCAACTGTCATGTTTCCTTGAGTAAGAGCAAGGAATTCCCTCTGCTTCTCCTTCATTATGCCAGTGGGAATGTGGTACTTTCGGAATACCTCCTTAAATTTCTCCCAGGAAATGTTTTCCCCAGGAGACCACGTCATTTTTGCATTGTCCCACCAGATGGCTGCCGGCCCTTCCAAGTAGTGAGTAACAAAAGGAACCTTGTCTGACTCATCACAACGAGCTATTTCCCGCTTCTTTTCCCTGGTCCTTAGCCAATCATCAGCTTCAATTGGGTCAATAGTTTGACCAAAATTGGGTGGCTTGGTACGCTGAAAATCAGACAGTTTGGAGTGCGTCCCATTATTATGATTTTGTCCTACCATGGTTTGCATACTCCTCAGAAATTCCATGAGATCTTGATTTCTTTTCTCCTCAAACATTCTCATAATCTGATCTGTGGTCGGTGGTTGCGGTGGTGGAGGTGGTAAATCTTCTGGTGGTTGTCCTGCTTGTCTGGCGGATCGACGAACCGGAGTTCCATCGCCGCCTTGGTTACTACACCTCTTCATCCTATATCCATTCCCATTGCAAAATACCGAATCGATGAGCAACATCCATAAGGGAAATATAACGATGTGACACCAAGAAAACAGAATTTTAGAGAGAAATGAAAAGAGCATAATTATACAAGGCAACCCAACATCATACATGGCAAACTAGTAGAGGGTAGCATGGCTAGTACTGCTCATATGGCAGTTGACATATGCAAAGATGCTATGATGCACACACATGCTCAACCTCAAACATCCACTCTAGTGACGCGGTGGCACGAGCACTGACAGACTGAAGACTGCTCGTCATCTGACTCTGCCTCGGAATCGGAGCTGATGATGTGGATGACGTCCTCCGGATCAAAGGAGACACGACGACGCTGACGGGAAGGTTCTCCCTCTGAGGAAGAAGAAGCACGACGCCTCAGCATCGGAGCAGCTGGAGTGGCCATCAGTGAGGCCCACTCAGCTGGGGTCTCACGTCGGATACTAGACGAAGTGCCTGGTGGTCCGAACGAACTAGAAGGAGTCTCAGGCATGTGCGAAGGTGGAATAGGCGGTGTAAACACAGGTGAAAACACAGGAGGAGGAGGAGACTGTGCTGCAGCAACAGCTGCAAGTGCCTCTCGGGCGTGAGACAGCTCCTCAGCCAGGGAGGTGATCATACGATAACTGGCGTTCAGATAACGGGATAAAACACCAGTCACACGATCACTCGCCGGATCAACAGGCGCGAAAAGGACTCGCCCTGTCGTAGGCGACAGGGTGGGGTAGTGAAAGAAACCTGGATGTGTCTGCATTTCGACCTCATGAAAGCGCAAGTCAGTGAGAGCCTCCATAGTGGCAAACTGAATCGCCAGATCGGGAGTAGAAGCAGTTCCGCCCTTGGAAGAACGAGAATAGCTGCCGATCTTTGAACTCGTAGTAAGGAAGGCCTCGGCGTGATACTCGTACACTGAACCTGCAAGCTGCTCTCAGAACACCTGGTATACTGGGTCTTCGCCATTGGGATAAAGTCAAAGCCGGACGCAACGGAGCAGTACTGGAAAAGTGAATGGTGCCGGCTCATGGTTGTAGTGGTACGGAACTGGTGCCATCTACACTCACAAGACCAATGGTTAGCAAAACAAATGATTCTAGATGCATGCTATGCAACAAACAAATGTAGCAAGCAAAGCACACTCCAAGACTCTAGACTAACCGGCTCTAACGCGGGATTAACTAGGGTGTCCTATAGTCAGCACGACTCTGATACCAAGCGTTGTGGCACCCCGGCTCAGAGGACCGGTTTACCTTGTGTTCCCAACCCAGAGATCATGTCTTCTAGAAACACACAACAACTTGGAACAGAACAGAACTGATCTTTATTGATATGATACAAGTACAAGCTTAGGTATTACATAAGATAGTGAGGCCAGGAGCACTACTCGTGCTATGATAGTATCTACATTATTTATGAAACATCTCAGGGCCTCAGCACTAGCGAGAAATACTATGGCGTAGCGGAACATCGGGTGGGACACTCCATCCCATAGGGACACTACTGGGACACGACCTAGTTAGCGTAGCACGAACCATCAGGATCTCCATCCTCGGCTTCTCCTGCATCTGGCATGATACTCCAGGTGAGTACTTGGAATGTACTCGCAAGCTCACAGCAACCAAAACAGTGCAGCAAACAACAGCATGGCAACGACTAGGTTAAATGAAACAGGCATGCTTTTAAGATGTTCACTTACTGTTACCAACTTACTCTCTTCCGAGTTCACACCATGACTCCCGGAGCACTCGTGACCCATCGGTCACTTCTGAACATGAGACAAGTTCTTCCATCATTATTATTACTGTTGACCATACAGTGTAACCTAGTGCGGACTGTGTCCAATACCGTGGACGTGGCTATTCGATTAGATTCTTACACTCTGCAGAGGTTGCGCACATTACCCACACCATGGACATTCGTCCAACGAAACTTGCCTAACCTGTGACCCTTCTATCATACCACCGACAATCATTCCCCGTCCGAGTCATGCCCTGGGTGGCCCCTGTGTCACTCCTGACACCTGCCACCGTCGTGGCCAAACTAAACTGTCCCAAACGGGGACGCCGGCAAATAACTTAACTTGGGCTCACAAGGTTATCGTCGTCTACCTGATCAGGGCAGCACACACGCATAACCCTCCCTCTTTGGTGGTACCGGTAAAAGAGCACGAGGTTAGACCAAGTCAAGGCCGTCCCATTCCGGCAGATGTGGCTGCACGGGTAAGTCCGGGTTGGTGGCACTTGATCAACCATCAACTTGACATTCATCATGTGAAGTTACTTGTCATATTAGTTGTCTTGAGTAAATGAACTAACATGGCAGTGTTCATGCATGATATCAAGCAATATGAATTATGGCATTTTTATATTAGATTAAATGCAAAATAATTTAACATAAAGCCAATACTATTGTAATGCCTTATGCAATGGATGATGTGGCTTGCCTTGCTCAAGTGGGGTGTCAGCAAACTCCTGGTCTTCTATGCCAAAAGAAAATGTCACATAAAGCATTTCTAGTTGCCAAAAATTCTGTGCATATATGAAAAATACAAAATTTGGCCAGAAAATAAAGGGGCTCAATACAAAACTGTTGCAAAAAGAATTAATTGATTTGGACTTGTGCTTTAAAAGTAATGGCTGGTCAAAGTTTCTGGTCAAACTGGATTAAAATGAATTTAAATAGAAAATCAGAAAATCCTCCAGCGGCCACGTCGAAGGCGTATTCCCAGAATATGCTTCCACTTGCGTACCGCCTCGGGCGCGGCCGGGTCACTGACGAGTGGGGCCCGGCTGTCATATTTAAAAGGGAGGGAAAGAGGAACAGAGTACCGCGAATCACCGGCGATGGTTGCCGGCGATAGAGACAGCGGCGGGGTCGGGAGACGGCGGAGATGGATCGAGCGCTCGACAGCGGTTCTCCCTGTACCCACAGCTTCTCCAGAGGTGGCCTAACGGTGTCACCCCCTTCCTCTCCGGCGGCGGCTGGTTTCGGGTTTCATCGGAGATGGCGACTCCGGCAACACCTCGGCTAGGGAAGAGGTCAGGGAGGACCAGGGAGTCTTGCTGGGCTCGAAGATGGGCTCAGGTGGGGCTGTGGTGGAGTGGAGCTAGTGGGTAGCGGAGCTAGCTCGGCGGTAGAACTCCGGCGAGATGCGAGGCCAGAGGGCCTCCCGGCCTTGGCTTGGTGAGCTGGGGCTCGATTGGAGGTGGATGGAGTGCGGTGAGGAGCTGAGACGGGCTGGGCATGGCCTTTTATTGGCGGATGGGAGGGTTCTCGAACCGATCGGCGCCGTGGACACGTCGCCATAGCATGGACGGCGAGGTGGCTGTCACGGCGTAGGGCGAGGTGTCGGAGGAGGGCAGAGGAGTTAATGCGCGCAGTGGCGGCACGCAAGGAAGAAGACAGCCAGCGCGGCCACAGTAGAAGCACGGGCGCAACAGTGCGGCGTTCGGTGGTGGCCGGCGAGGGCGTTTCCGGCGAGGGGAAGGCTCTGGAGCGGCTACGTGGATGGCGGGGAGGCTGTCGGCGCGAGCGGACAAGGTACGGTGACGCGGTCATCGCGCTCCGACGCGAGCCGTGCCTGGCGGCGCCCAGAGCGCGCGTTTGGCAGCGCTTGCTGCATGGTCACCACGTGCATTGGTGAACACGGCGCGAGCTGGCCTGCCCAACCGTGCCTGGTGTGCCGACCTTGGGTCCTGTAGTCCCCCCGTGTCACTGAAATGGCTATATACAACCTGAGCTGAAGGGTAGCATCAAGAACAGTTTCTGGATAGCATCTTGAGGAGGTTCCATAGAAGAGATGAGTTGGAGATGGAGCCAAAGGATTTGTCTGGGGTATTCTAGGTTGGAAGGACTACCTGCCTGCAGGATTTGAAAAAATTTCAACAAGTTTTGAACATGGTTCATGTATAAACCATATTCTGGCCTAGAAACTTGTTGATGATGTTGCACTCACATGGATGGGTTCCTGGAGGTGAAATTGTGTATTTGGGAGTTATTTGGTGGTGATGAGATGCCATAAAAATTTCAGATCAAATGGGCACCTCTAGCTGGTACTTCCTTCATAGAGGTTTGAAATGTTCAGAAGATGGTCAGAGCAATATTGCTGAAAAATTAAACTGGACTAGGAGATATTTTTGGATATTGTGGAAACATATGACTGCTAGTATCCCAGGGATTAATTTGGGAATTTTCTGATTCATGGAAATATAGGTTGCTTCACAAAGGGTAAATTTTGTCCAGAAGATAAAAGGAATATTCTGGACAAAATTTTCTACTGGACAATGAAATATTTTTGGGTATTGTGGGAGTAGATGATGTCAAGAAGGTGTGGTATTAATTTGGGATTTTTCTGATCAGCAGAGCTATAGGTTGCTTCATAACCCATAGTGAAGATGAGGATTTTCAAAGAAGAGAATGAATTATTTTGAAAGGATAAAATTTAGGGTTTGGTCCAGAGAGTGTGAGACAAGATATTGGCAAGGTGTTGAGGGTGTTGTGATCACTTAGGAAGAAAATTCAAAGAATCCTCAAGTCCAAAGTCAAATGATTTGATTCCAAAAAAAAATCCAACAAATTGCAAATAGAACCAGAAAATTTTAAAAAAAGTTGCCAAAACCAGGGTGTCACAGTATATCAATTGGATTTGGGAAAAGGTCCCATGTAATCAAAACCCCAAACATCAAATGGTTCAATAACAAGTGAATAATTCATAGGCATTTCCTGACGTCTACCAACATTACCAATTCTTTGACATTCATCACAAGAAAGGACAAACTTACGTGCATCTTTGAAAAGAGTAGGCCAATAAAAACCAGATTGTAATACCTTGTGTGCAGTTCGGTCTCCCGCATGGTGTCCTCCATATGCCTCGGAGTGACACTTATGTAGGATTTGTTCCTGTTCATGCTCAGGTACACAACGTCTAATAATACCATCTACCCCTTCTTTATATAAGTGTGGGTCATCCCAAAAGTAATGTCTTAAATCAAAGAATTTTTTTTTTCTTTTGTTGGTATGTGAAACTAGGTGGTATATATTTAGCAACAATGTAATTAGCATAGTCTGCATACCATGGAGTATTACGAGAAGCATTTATCATAGCTAATTGTTCATCAGGAAAATCATCATTAATAGGAAGTGGGTCATCAAGAACATTTTCCATTATAGACAAGTTATCCGCTATGGGATTCTCAGCTCCCTTTCTATCAACAATATTCAAGTCAAATTCTTGTAGCAAAAGAACCCACCTAATAAGTCTAGGTTCAGCATCTTTCTTTTCCATAAGATATTTTATAGCAGCATGATCAGTGTGAATAGTGACCTTGGAATCAACAATGTAGGATCTGAATTTATCACACGCAAACACAACTGCTAAAAATTATTTTTCAGTAGTAGCATAATTTCTTTGAGCACTGTCTAGAGTTTTACTAGCATAATGGATAACATTTAATTTCTTATCAACTCTTTGTCCTAGAACAGCACCTACATCATAATCACTAGCATCACACATAATTTCAAAGGGTAAGTTCCAATCAGGTGGTTGAACAATAGGTCCAGAAACTAAGGCTTTCTTAAGTACTTCAAAGGCTTCTATGTAATCATCATCAAAAACAAATGGAACATCTTTTTGCAAGAGATTAGTAAGAGGCCTAGAAATTTTAGAGAAGTCTTTTATAAACCTACTATAGAAACCAGCATGACCAAGGAAACTTCTTATACCTTTGATATCTTTAGGACATGGCATTTTCTCAATAGCATCAACTTTAGCTTTATCAACTTCAATACCTCTTTCAAAAAATTTATGCCCAAGGACTATACCTTCATTCACCATAAAATGGCACTTCTCCCAATTCAAGACAAGATTAGTTTCTTCACATCTCTGCAAAACTCGATCAAGGTTACTTAAGCAGTCATCAAAGGAAGTTTCGTAAACGGAGAAATCATCCATGAAAACATCAACAATCTTTTCACAAAAGTCAGAGAATATAGCAGTCATACATGTTTGAAAGGTAGCAGGTGCATTACATAAACCAAAAGGCATGCTACGATCAGCATAAGTTCCAAAAGGACAAGTAATGGTGGTTTTCTCTTGATCTTCAGGTGATACAGGTATTTGAGAGAAACCAGAATAACCATCTAGGAAGCAAAAGTGTGTATGCTTAGATAATCTTTCTAACATTTGATCAATAAAAGGCAGGGGGTAATGATCTTTCCTAGTAGCTTTATTTAATTTCTTGAAATCAATTACCATCCTATAACCAGTTACAATTCTTTGTGGGATAAGTTCATTTTTATCATTAGGAACAACGGTAATAGCTCCTTGATTAAAAAGCATGATTGCAATGATGTTATTATAAATTCTATTAATGTCAATTGTGCTAATAATATGCAAAACTACAAGCTTGGGGATGATGATTTTGTGATATCCACTACTCATTGTAATGATCACGATTGGGGTGATGCTTCATATGATCTTGAAAATTTATTTAAGCCTCATGATGAATATGTTTGCAATAATATTGAAAGTGGTTTTGGAAGAGTGTCAACTTTAGGTAATAATGATCCCACTACTTTGGAGAATTATCAATATCGTGATTTTTTTGATAAAAGTGGGTTTAGAGAGGTCATGACTTTAGTTAATGTTAATCCCACTATCTTGGAAGATTATAAGACTTTTATGCATGTGGATCATGAAGAGAATATTTTATGTGATAGCTATATTGTTAAATTTGATTATGATCCTACATGTAACTATTATGAGAGAGGAAAATATGGTTATTGGAATTTTCATGTTGAATTACCTCTCTTGAAGATCAAATTGTTAGTGTTTTGTTCTTCTTCTTTGCATATGCTAGATACTTTTTATCTTGATAATTTGTTTGCTTATAAAATGCCTATGCATAGGAAGTATGCTAGACTTAAATGTGTATGTCACATGTTTTATGATGCTCTCTTTGTGTTTCCATTATTATCTTTCATGTGAGCATCAATAAAATCTCAAGCCTATCTTAATGGCTATAAAGAAAGAGCTTGTTGGGAGACAACCCAATAGTTATCTTTTCTGTTTTGTGTATTTACTCAATTGTAGCTTCTGTTATGATTGTGTTTTTATCTTTTAATTAGTGTTTGTGCTAAGTAATGCCTTTGGGATGATTTGGATTATAGTATAATTGATGCTGTTTGAAAACAGAAACTTTTGCGTCCAGTACTGGAATTTTGATTTTTTGCCGGAGCATGATAAAATTCTGATTTTTTTACACAGTATTGGAATATGAATTGCCCACGTTGTCCAAATTGTTCACAATTTTTGGAGTTACATAAGTATGACTTTAATTCAGATCTTTACAGACTGTTCTGTTTTAGACAGATTATGTTTTTGTTGCATAGTTTGCTTACTTTGATGAATCTATGGATTGTATCGGGGGGTATGAGTCATGGAGAAGTTGGAGTACATTAGCATTATGCCAATATTAAATATGAATCAATTTACAACAGTACCTAAAGTTTAAGATTTATTTGTTATACTAACGGATCTCACGAGGTTTCTGTCGAGTTTTGTGTGCTGAAGTTTTCAAGTTTTGGGTGAGACTACGATGGATAAAGGAATAAGGAGCGGCAAGAGCCTAAGCTTGGGGATGTGCTACTTGTAGCTTGCATTGGTATTTTCCCCGAAGAGGAAGGGATGACGCAGCACAGTAGAGATAAGTATTTCCCTCAGTTATGAAACCAAGGTTATCGAACCAGTAGGAGAATCACACAACACCTCGTTAGCAGCACCTGCACACAAACAACAAATCCTTGCACCCAACGCAAACGAGGGGTTGTCAATCCCTCGGCGGTCAATTGCAAGATTAAATTGTATGTGATAGATAGATAGATTGAAACAAAAATACAAAATAAAATAAATAAAAGAAAATGGCAGCAATATTTTTAGTGTTTTAGTAATATGATTTAGATAGACCCGGGGGCCATAGTTTTCACTAGAGGCTTCTCTCAAGAAAATAGCATACGGTGGGTAGACAAATTACTGTTGGGCAATTGATAGAAAAGCAAATAATCATGACAATATCCAAGGCAATGATCATGTATATAGGCATCACGTCTGAGACAAGTAGACCGACTCCTGCCTGCATCTACTACTATTACTCCACACATCGACCGCTATCCAGCATGCATCTAGTGTATTAAGTCCATAAAGAATGGAGTAACGCCTTAAGAACGATGACATGATGTAGACAAGATAAACTCACACATGAATAAACCCCATCTTTTTACCCTTAATAGCAACGATACATACGTGTCATGTCCCTTTCTGTCACTGGGATTGAGCACCGCAAGATCGAACCCATTACAAAGCACCTCTTCCCATGGTAAGATAAATCAATCTAGTTGGCCAAACCAAATCAATAGATCGGAGAAGAAATACGAAGCTATAACAATCATGCATAAAAGAGATCAGAGAAGACTCAAATATATTCATGGATAATCTGATCATAAACTCATAATTCATCGGATCCCAACAAACACACCGCAAAAAGTGATTACATCGGATAGAACTCCAAGAACATCGAGGAGAACATTGTATTGAAGATAAAAAAGAGAGAAGAAGCCATCTAGCTACTGCCTATGGACCCGAAGGTCTGTGGTAAACTACTCACGCATCATCGGAAGGGCAGCAAGGTTGATGTAGAGCCCCTCCATGATCGATTCCCCCTCCGGCGGAGTACCGGAGAAGGCCTCCAGATGGGATCTCTCGAGAACAGAAACTTGCGGCGGCGGAAAAAGTATTTCGTGGACTCCCCTGAGGGTTTCTGATTTTTCCTGAATTTATAGTGGTGGAATTAGGTCAAACGGAGCTGAGGTGGGCCCACGAGGCACCAGGGCGCGCCTGCCCCCCCCCCCCAGGCGCGCCCTGGTGGCTCGTGGCCACCTCCTCTGGCGTCTGGTCTTCTCCCGAAGCGTCTAGTGTTTATCTTGTCCAGAAAAAAATCTGCAAAAAGTTTCCTGGCATTTGGACTTCGTTTTGTATTGATTTTCTATAAAACAAAAACAGGGCAGAAAACAGCAACTGGCACTGGGCACTAAGTTAATAGGTTAGTCTCCAAAAATGATATATAATTGCTATAAATGCATATAAAAACATCCAAGATTGATAATATAACAACATGGAACAATCAAAAATTATAGATACGTTGGAGACGTATCAGGATGCCCAAGGCACCCCAAGGTAATATTCAAGGAAGACTCAAGCGTCTAGGCTTGGGGATGTCCAGGATGGCATCCCCTCTTTCGTCTACAATCTATCGATATATCACTTGGAACTATATTTTTATTCATCACATGATATGTGTTTTACTTGGAGCGTCTTGTGCTATAGTTTGCTTGCTTTTGTTTGATTTTTAGTTTGCCACAATCATCTTTGCTGAACACACCTTTTTGAGAGGGACACACATTATTCGTGATTTGTTAGAATACTCTATGTGCTTCACTTATATCTTTTGAGATAGGCAGTTGCTCTAGTGCTTCACTTATATCCTTTAGAGCACGGCGGTGGTTATATTTTAAAGAAATAGTTGCACTCTCATGCTTCACTTATATATTTTTGAGAGTCTAATAAATAGCAATGGTAATATGCACGGGTTATGAATTTGGTCCTAATACGATAGGTATTCAAGAGGGATATAATAAAAAAACTTTCATGTAGATTACTGAATATGATAAGTTTGATTCCTTGCAATAGTTTTACGATATTAAGATGGTAATATGGGGGAGGTACTAGTAGATAATTGTGGTTTAGTAAGAATATTGGTGTTAAGGTTTGTGATTCTCGAAGCATACACGTATGGTCTGTCGTTATGCTTGTGCCAAGTCAAGCCACTTGAAACATTCATAGGAGTATACCTTACTAACATACAACATCATAACCATTTTAGTGCATGTTGACATCCAAGATAAATCATTATCCACTCCTAGCTACTTAAGCATGGCATGAGCAACTATAATCTCTAATTGTCATCACAAACATGTTTACTCATAATATGCTGAATCATGGCTACTGAGTTAAAAATATTTACAAAAACAAAAACAAAAAGAGTTCATACCAGCTTTTCCTTGCCACAATCACTTCATCAAGTCATTGTCATTATTGCCTTTCATTTGCACGATCGAATGATGTGAAAATAATAATAGTGCAAGAGTGCCGTGGACTAAGCTAGAATCTGCAAACAATTTATTCAAAGGAGAAGACAAGGTAATATTGGCTCTTCATTAGATCAACCACAAAGCATATGAGAGCCACTCAACAATTTCATCGTGGTTTTCTCCTTACGACGACTCAACGAAAAGAAAAGTAATTCAAAGAAACACACTGAAATATTTTTGGAGTTTTCATTTTTTCTGAAGAAAGCAAACTAAAGAAGAAAAACGAAAAGCGAGAAAAACTATTTACACGGGAGAACTCCCAACAAACATGAAAAGAAGAAATGAGAAATCTTTTTGGGTTTTCTTTTAATATAACAAACTAACTAACGAGAAAGAAAAACCGAAAAGAAGCGAGAAATATTTTTGGATTTTCGAAGTTTTTCAAACACACAAGAAGAAAGCAAAAATAAAAGTAGCATGGATAATACAATGAAAGAGGATGAACACCGACAACTGGAATGAATGTGTGATGCATGAATGTAATGTCTGTGAGAATACGTACTCCCCCAAGATTAGGCTTTTGGCCCAACTTGGTAATCACCACCGCTGGTCGGGATAGTAGTCATAATGGTAACTCGGGGTGGCATTGAGTGCTGCCTCCTCAGCAAGACAGGCAGCCTCCTCTCTCTCGTTGTACTCATGGGCCTCGAACTCATGAACAAAATGCCTTTGTTTTCTCAGAAAGTCAAAGATGATAGGCGCAGACAAAATAACAGAGACAACACGATTTTTATCGAATATCAAATTATAGTCATATTTGTGGGTCTCGTATTTAATGAACTCATGGTGTTGCATCGCCTCAAAATCTAAGTATTTATCAGGTAATATGGGATCATTGGGTCTGGGAGAGACCCCAAGTCTTGCAGCTACGCAGGAGGCATAAATTCCTCCATACAAATCACCGTGTCTCGCGTTTCGGTTCAACCGACATGCAACAATTGCCCCAAGGTTATAATTTCTACTGCCAGTTAAGGCAGTGTGAATAATGCTCAAATCAGGAGCACAAAGTGCGCTACAGTCATGTTTACCAACAATATACATCTCCCATTAAAAATTGCAAAGTAGCGAATAGCGGGAAAATGAATGCTTTTTATTCTAGCTTGTGTCACACCCCTATGTTCACCATTGCAAAGACCACTGAGAAACATATCATAATCAGATTTCTGCAGTTCAGCAAGCGAACCCCAATACGGAATTTTACAAGCATCACAAAATTCTTCTAGAGGCATACTATATGAGCGCTCATAGAGGTCGAACAAAACTCTAGAAGTAGAAGAATGATATTCAAAACTTTGATTGAATGAATGGGTGAGATGGTAGTGTTGTGTGCACTTATCTGCGACGAAGGCGGTTAGCTCGGCATTCTCAATATATTGATCAAACCCTTCCTTAATGCCAGCACCTATCATGAAGGTGTCGCACGGCCACTGACACGATTTTGTTTCCGCACCTCGCACCGAACTCGCCCGTGGTTCAATGTACGCTTGACGATCCTTCCGAGGATTTTCTACTTGAAGAAGTCCTCTTGAAGAAGTTCATTTTCGTAAGAGAAAATTTCTAAAAATTTTGGACCATATAATGATGTCAATAAAATTCACAAGATTGATAACAACTACTCATATGAATGTCTAGAGGCTAAATCAAGCATTCAAACTACCTGGAACTCAAAGAATTCAACATGCAAGCTCATTTTCAGTAGCACCAATAGCAGCAAATTATGCAGAATATAATCCACTAAAGCAAAAACTAATTGGAGCAATGGAGGAGTCACATACCAAGGAGAAATCTCCCAAAACAGTTTCGGAAACGGAGCTCCGAGCAAAGAGATCGAAAATCTCAGGTTTGGGAGCAAGAACATGAGAACGAAAGCTACCACGATTTTTTCTGGAGGTTGGAGATGAAGTGGGCTGAAGCACTAAGTGAGTGGGTCCCTGTGGGACCCACAAGGCATCATGGCGCGCCTAGGGGGGTGGGCGCGCCCTGTTGCCTTGTGAGCAACAGGGGCACCCCCCCTGGGATGTATTCAGTGCCAATTTTTTTTAAATATTCAAGAAAAAATCATGTTAAAATTTTATGGCACTTTTATTTTTGGGCCATTTTTTATTGCACAGGTAATTCAGAAAACAGGATAATCATGGCATTTTACTTTATTAAACTATGAATAACAGAGAGCAAACTATAATTACAGAGAGTTGTGCTTACTAAATTCATCGACCACATGTCCCTCAAAAAGAATCAATTAATAAGTTTGATCAAGTCTTATTAACAAACTATTTTCGAGTAACTTGAAACCGAAGAACTTTCGTATAACACTAAGTTACCTCAGTGGGGATATGCATCTCCCCAACAATAAGAGTTTCATATTTCTTTTTGACGGTAGGAAGAGGAAATTTGAAACCTCCAATAGTGATTCACTACTGCAGGCGACTGCTAACGCGACACATGTTTCAGAGACCCTTCGACCAAACTGTGTGTGATGCATGAATCGCAAACGGTATCGTAATAAAACCGTCACCAATAAGACGAACTGTGTGTGATGGCGGAGACATAAAGCATGATTCAGATTAGAGACACGTGTGCGATACGTGGCATACAGTTGATCCATACGAACTGTTTGTGATGAGCCAGAACAACAGCAATACGGCATACAGTTCACTCGGATGAACTGTTTGCGATGATCCAGAAGAACACAAACGATTAGCCAGATCAAGGTGTGTGCGATAGACGGCATACAGTTCACTCGGATGAACTATTTGCGATGATCCAAAAGAACACAAACGGTTAGCCAGATCAAGGTGTGTGCGATAGACGGCATACAGTTCACTCGGATGAACTGTTTACGATGATCCAGAAAAATACAAACGGTTAGCTAGATCAAGGTGTGTGCGATAGACGGCATACAGGTCACTCGGATGAACTATTTGCGATAAGCCAAAATAAACACAAACGATTCAGGTTAACAAGATGTGTGTGATGCCCGCCAAACAGGTTAGTAATCAGAATTGTGTGGGAAGACCGATAATAACACAGATGATTCCTCCTAATAAGCTGTGTGTGTTGTGGGCAAACGGTTGGTGGTAAATAATTGTCAGTGATTGATAATTGTTCAGAAGACAATGTCTACTATCCCTAAAAAAATCAGATCTAAATTTGAAATGCACAATGAGAAATAAAAAAGACAAATTCAACATGAATAGTGTCAGAAAAAGACAAAAGCAGAATTGACACTATTCACATGTGGATTTGTCTTTTTTGTTTCTCCATGTATATTTCGACTTTGGATTTGAAATTTTTAGAGAATGTAGATACATGTCTTGTGAACATTCATAAATTTTTTCGTGATTTTTATAAACGTCAAAATTTGAGTTTTGTAACATTGTATCATGGTATCATGTAATAGTTGGTATCATGTGATATCTTCATTAACCATGCTCTAATAAGCTGTGTGTGATGTGGGCAATCATATGTTGGTCTAAGAGAAGCATAAAATTCTATCAACCAAACTGATTGCATACTCATTCCATATCTAGACATAAGTGAACATAGATATATATATATAAGCATACTCAGGCATAGATAATTAATAAGCATACTCAAGCATTGTTCAATCTTAGTTCAACCGGTATTAAGCATACTCAAGCATCTATCTATACCTATACTAATTAGAGACTCCCAAGAAATTACCACGTTAATTAGATTTTACGAGTCGTTAATCTGGTGGGACCGAATTATTACGGTGTAGATAGACTCACAGACGAAAAAAAAATAGACGTATCTCTCTCCCATGACCTTCTCAATCTCTCACGTCACGTATCTCTCTCCCATGACCTTACTCTCTCAATCTCTCCCGCCTCACGTATATCTCTTCAGTGAGAAATAAAAATCACGTGTCTCTCTCCCATGACCTAACTCCATCAATCTCTCACGTATCTCTAACAAACTCTCACGTAAAAAGCTCTCATGTATCTCTCTCCCATGGCCCAACTCTCTCAATCTCTCACGTAGTTCTGTATCTTCACCCCTTCACCCTAATCTCTCTCATATCAGATCATCTCTTCCTAGGGTGCGATCGTGCAAGAAGTGTAAGATCCATCAACATCTCTTGATGGGGCACGATTCTCTTCTTCTTCTGTCCGAGATTCAAGTAGTGATGATTCAGGTATTGACAGATGCACATGCACAGATTGACCAACCAAAGGCAAGATTCAAATAGTTTTTTTTAATATGCCCGCTCAGATCAATTCCGTCTGATTCCTAATCTATTTTGTATCTTCACCCCTTCCTCTCTATCACCTACCCAGGCCCTAATCTCTCTCATAACAGATCATCTCTTCCTAGGGTGCGATTGTGTAGGAATTGGAAGATCGATCAACATCTATTCGTACGGCGCGATTCTGCTTCTTCTATATGACATTCAAGTGGTGATGATTCAGGTATTGACAGATGCACATGCTCAGATCAACCAACCAAAGGCAAGACTCAGATAGGTTTTTTTTTTTTTGCAATATATGCATGCTCAGATCAATTCCGTCAAAGGTGATTGATGTGATGTGATTATGCATGGAGCGCTGGATGTTCTTCCTATTCCCGTGCTATGTGCCAAAATCTGGCAGAATTTGTCCGCTCTTCAAGTATCATAGCAACGTCAGATTATTTCTTCTTCTCATGTCGAACGTTCAATCCTAGCAGCATTCTTGTGATTGACCTATGTGTATACTAACCAGTACGATTCTTTTGTATACATGAGTACATGATGATGTTCCAGCAACAAATGCAAGATTCAAACTATATTTTTTTTCTTCTAATATGCTCAGAACAATTCCGTTGATGGGGATTAATGTTGTGCGATTAAGCATGGAGCGCTGAATGTTCTTCCTATTCCCACCTGCGTGCTTAAATCTTGAAGAAATTTGTCTGCTCATCAGGTATCGCAACCTCATATTTATTCTTCTTCTCATGTCAAAGGTTCAATCCTAGCATTCTTATAATTGATCTCTGGGGATAGTAACCAATATGATTGTTTTCCATCCAAAAGTCCGTGGTGATGTCGGACCTATCTTGAACTTCGAGTAGGTAGATGGAGAAAAAAAGGTAATGTGAGATGCGATTGGGGTAACATAAATAATAGCACACTTATATTTTTTTCTCTTTGCAATGAACCGATCACTTCTCCGAACTTGTATGTCTCTGTCTAGGAACTCTTTCAATAGATTCTTTCTCACAGGACCTTGCGGTAACAACTTCTCCAGAATTTCGCTTTGACATGCCAGCGACATCCCATCAAAGGTACCCCGCTCAAGCCTCTTGTGTGGACACACATGCATGTTGTCGTCAGCAACAATTTCGCGCTTGAACATAACAGACATCCCGTCAACCGCACCGCGCGAGCTTCTCCTACAAACCGCATCTCACCAATCAGTTTGCATAGTTGAACTCTTCTGTAAAATATTTATACGAACAACTGTATGTCAAATTATCTCTCTGATATTTCAGCATGGTGAAAACCGCAATGGCCGTATGAAGAACTTTACGTGAGAGCATGAGAAGCAAGAAATGAATAATCATGGCAAAAATAGCCACACTTTGGGATGCATTACTAATCACTAATGGAAATATGGATAGTCTTTGGATGGTCCTCTGGAGGTACGATGATTTTTTTAATGAGTTACACCTTCGTTGATTTTTTACCTGTGACTTATTTTCTATCTCCATGACTGTTATAAATAGACATGAAGGGAATGGAGTTATCAAGAGACCTGTAGTGAAAACTTCAAATACTAGGTTCGAGAACAACAATACAATAACGAGTAACAATGCAATGTCTTGGAAAATAATACATCAGGTAGCTCTAAGAATTTATAGACAACATAAGTACATGGATTGCGGCGAGTAGAGCATGTTTTGGAACATGGAATAGAGATCGGCGTTGCAAGTGCACATGGTTGTCAGGAAGCAGCGGTCTGACATTGGCCAGGGTCTCGAGCGCATGGTGGAAGAAATGGAGGAAACGGCTATAGGGCACCAGCTGGCGCAGATGCAGGACGCTCATGTGTGTTTCTGCATTTCTCTTCATATACTGGAGACACGCTATGATGCTTCTAATCTATATTTACTATTGCAAGGTTCTCTGTTATCACATTGACTCCATGCTGTCCTGTACTAGAAGATGTATATGATCCTGAATGCCTTTCATAAGTGTCTTTTCATTGTTGTACACACTTCTTTCCCCATATAATATATTGTATTTTTTAGAGCTTTATTAGTACCTAAAAAACTACAAATAATTCATTAATGTTTAACTGACTACTTCTAATTTTCTTCTTCATGTTTTTTTGCAATATTTTATCTTTATTTATCAAGCTTTTGTTTTGATGAGCACAAACATTCACCCTACAGTATACTTCGACATGTCGCTCGCTCTAGAAGGATCATCTTTCCCTCTTCTATCTGAGTCGCTTGCTCCGGTCACTGTTCTAAATCTAATGCTTCACACCTCTATCTATTTACTATTGTCGTGTTGTATCCTTAAGAGCAAAGCTGTGGAAACTTATTCATTTGTTGCTACCGAATAAGGCCAATCTTTCCTTATCGTCTTTTCTTCTGTTTTTTAGATTATAAAGTACTTATTTTATGTAGGTATGGACTTGGTGGTAGGATTTTCACAGAGCCAGATGCTAAACATGAATACTTGACCTAAATGATATCCTACTAGGATGGACATTACTACAAAACACAATTATAAATGTGGAGAAATAGATGGGAAATTTGTAGGGCAATCATATATTTTGATGATCATATTCTTTAGTCCTTACAACAACGAGAGATTACTTAGCTTGGTATGACGATGTACTTTTGTCGATGTATCAAACATGTTTTAAATGTCGTCTAATGCAACTGTAGGCTACATGTTGAGCTTCTTCAAGACCTATCTGTTGATCGTTGTTTGTGGCATGCCATTTTACTCAAACCTAATGTTCAGTGTAAGATAATCTTGAGATTTTCAAAATGCAAGGCAGAATTATGTGTGTGTCTTCTTATAGTTTCGAAAGTAAAACTATGCATGTTAGATCTCAGGAGGAGCGAACCAGATCGGTTCAGCTGCATCCTATGTCGCCGTGTGCAAGGTAGTGGTGACATGATGCATATGTGTTGAATCATGTGGACCATCAATTAGTATTAAGCATTTTTTTTACAAATATACTACTTTGCCTGATATGCATGCGATTCTTGACTTACATGGATTCACATGGTACGTCGGAGTTGCAGATTGCTAATAAGTATTTGCATATATAATACGTCTGTGCATGTCTTTTTTTGTCCTTATAACAAAGAGAAAATTAGCTATTCAACCATGTTTAAATATCTATAAGTTGCTGCAATAATAAAAAAGAATCTTGATGTATCATGCGCCACAAATATCTCTTATAAACACATGATTGTCTATGAGATAGACGTTAGTACGGATAGAAAATATTAAGAATGTCCATCCATGTTGATCAAAAAAAGAAATTGTTTAAGAATCTGCTGGTCAAGACACGAACTTCTAATCAGAATAATTTATGGTGCTCATAGTATAATGAGAATATACGACAATACCATTTTAAATATGTATAGAAACAAACTCTTTATAATTAGATGATGCTTCCATGGCAAAAAGGAAGATGTATGTCTTCTTTTGGTAGGGTAAGTAAGGAAGATATATGCTACAATAGGGCACTTGAACTTTATACCTTTTAGAAACTTATAGGTCACGAATACATGCAAAAACATGTGCGTTCGTAACCATGTTTTCTACCAACATATATAACACATATACCCTAATATAACCTTCATAAAGTAGCACAAACATATTTTCACATATCGTCTATAAATCTGAGGTGGTTTGCCATCACACAACGACAATATTTATGCTGTTGTAATACAATTAGACGCAAACAATATAATTATAAAATAGTCAGAGCAATGTAACTTTGTTGGACACTGTCAAACCAAGGTACACATGCAAGTGTAATAATAACAACTTATGTCAACATATTAAATATTATAGTTTGAATGTCAATTTGTCACATATTTGTCATATCTAATATTAGAATTGCTAGCCCGTGCAGATGCACGGTTGACAACTAGTAGTTATAATCAAGACACTACATAGCCATAGTTCAATCCTACATCTCATCTGCCGGCAGCCTGCACGAAGGTGAAGCTTCTCTAGGTACTAAGCGTACGCGGCATGCACCACCCTGCGAGAATACTTCTACTTGAAGGAGCCAACAGCTCATCCTCTTGCATGCGCCAGAACACTTGCATACTCGTGATGAAGGAGTTGGTTGCAGAACGGGCATCCAAAGCCCTGATTCCAGGTCCTCACACGCCTGTTATGCTTTCCTGCATAAAGCTCCGTGAGGTTTTGCTTCTTGAACCTCCTCTGGGCATCTTCATCCTCGCTATCGACATCCTCAGATAGCACCTATACATATAGTAAAAAATGTGGCGTCAGTATATTTTATAATGTGAATTCAGCAGGCAGAGTTTATGAAATATAATATAACATGTGATAGCGTGAACCCTAAATCATCAAGTGATCTTGATGAAAGAAATGCATAAATTGAGAGCACACAACTTAGTGCAACAAAATTAAGAGTCTAATTGGTTTGCTACCAACATTTGGCAAATCAAAAGTTGCCAACACTTGGCAACCTTTTTGTGAGATTGCCAATGAACATTGGTATGCAACCAATCTCTAGCGAACATTAGAAGTTACCAAAATTTGGCATGCCAACTTTTGGCATCAAACCAATTTACATGTCGAAAAGTAGGATATCAAAATCAATTCTCAAGATCTGGCTACAAATTATTAGCACGAACACTAACCCTAGTCGGATTATTAGCAAAAATCATTTGTACAGAACAAACAATAAATCACTAACACTGGACGGATTATTAGCAAGATTTTGGTTCGATTTTGTAACCACAATCATCTATGTACATACCAATCTGGAAACAAAATTGGCACAAACATTTATGTAAGACATTCAAAATCAATTCTCAAGATCTGGCTACGAATTATTAGCATCAACACTAACCATAGTCGGATTATTGGCAAAAATCATTTGTACAGAGCAAACAGTTAATCACTAATCCTAGTCGGATTAATTATGAGCATAATCATTTGTACATATCTCACTTATCAACAGCTAGCACTTATCAATTGTACCATTCAAACAATAAATACACTACACGGATCTAACGAATCTCACTGTTATTTCATGGATTGAGAGTTGAGACAACATAACCATAGGGTTTCTATTCCAAAAAGGGTGAAGCATGACTAACCAGAGAAAACCTAGGATATATTTGCCACAAAGTGGGTTTAGATGACTAACCGGTTCTCCGTCGTCGTCGGAGTCGTCGCCGGAGTCGCTGTGGACCTCCGGCTCCGGCTGGGGAAGCACGACGGCGGCGACGACCTCAAGGTCGCGCTTCTGCCCGCGCGAGACCTTGTCGGCAGCGACAGCGACCTCTGTGCCCAGCTCCACGCAGTGCTCAGGTGCTTCACCAGCCCCGGCGTCGCCACTCCCTCCGATGGTGCGCTTCGGCGGCATCCTCATACACTTCAGACGGCGGTGACGACTGAGAACGACATCGAGGATGCAGGCGGAGAGAGATGATTGTGTGTGTAGAGAGAATGGGGGGAGCAGCCGCGTATTATAACCAGCGGCTCGGGCACGCCATTAATATGGAGCAGCGGAGCTAGGCTGGCGGTGGTCAAAGGGCTGGCTCGCCTCCCGGTGAGCCTGTGCAGCGGACTGCTCGCATGCCACGCCTCCCGTCAGTTCACACAGCTGCTCGCACGTCTCCCGATGACACTGCACAACGAACACACCTCCCGTCAATTTACACGCCTGATAGCACGCCTCCAGGTCTACCTGCGTGGCGGACTGCTCGCATGCGTCCTGTCTACTCACGCCTGCTCACACAGCAAGCGGGACGCGTGGTGGCACGTATATTGTTTTTCTTTTTTTATGAGGATTAATTTTGCCGCTTTATTCCTTAAGCGAAGCATTGCACGTACATTGTTAGTCTAATGCCCACAGTTTGAATAAATAAACCGTTTGCGATATTCTATTCCAATTATTAATAATCTCCCGTTTTTAAGAAGCTTATATCAAAACTTGTCTCGAATTTGACAAAAGAAATAATATCACAGTCTTTTGGTGTAGATATGACACCACGACAAGTTTCATG
Organism: Elymus sibiricus; assembly: GCA_039707655.1. Taxonomy (NCBI): domain Eukaryota; kingdom Viridiplantae; phylum Streptophyta; class Magnoliopsida; order Poales; family Poaceae; genus Elymus; species Elymus sibiricus. The sequence goes on from CM077676.1 coordinate 79,074,851, forward strand.
AATTTCAACTAAGTTTTGGATTTACTGGAATTTAATAAACAAGATTCTCAATGCTTGAAATTTCTTGCCATTTCTTGCATTGGGGACTAAACATGCACCCAAGGACACACGTATGATTTTCCAATCCATTTTGATACACTATCACGTGTGCATGTAGTTCAAATTTGATTTTTACACATTAAATCCCTAGGAAATCAATCAATGTATTAAAACGTCTGAATGATATCCTCTGTTTTTTTTTCAAATTTTAACACGACACTCCTTTGGTCAAATGTTCACCGCAGTAAATATTTGACATGACTCGAAGTGTGCCGATGGTGGTGCGGTGGGTGGGTGGGTGGGGAGGGGGGGTCCGGCACACTAACGTGTCGTGATCCTCCGTGTGGGATTATTGACCGGTTTGTGAGGTAGGTGCCACATCAAAGTTGTGAATTGGGTATTTAAAACATTACACAACCCTTTCATACATATGTTTGGGCCACATGCATGTATTATATTGGTGGTTCTCGGACACTCGCTCGTGTGGTTATCAGCGATGCACCCATTCGTTAGCCCGCGCAGGTTATCACTTTGACCGATAGTGAGAGGTATGGCCAAAGGTGAATTCATCTTGGCCTGTATTATGGTGTAGATCATGGTGAGATTCCAGACCAAAGTTCGAGCGTGTGCGTAGACACACGAATCCCTCCCACCAGCTCAAAGTGAGGGGGATCTACGCGTCGTGAATCTCCGTGTGGGGCGTTTCCGGTTTGCGAAGCAGGTGCCACACATCAAAGTTGTGCATTGGGTATTCAAACATCACACAACACACCTCTTTGGGCCAAACATACAGGCGGTGGTTGTCCTAGGACACTCGCTCACGCGGTTATCGGCGACGCTTCCATCCATGGGCCTGCGAGGACCATCACTTTGACCTACAGCAAGAGAGGTTAATTTGACCGAGGAGGATTCTTTTTTGGTTTGTATTACGGTAGGAGTATATAGTACGCGTCGAAGAGGGGGGGGGGACCAGCATATATACTACGCGTCGTGAACCTGCTCGCTCCGTGTGGGGACTTTACGGTTTGCGAGGCAGTGGCACATCGTCAAAGTTGTGCATTAGTTATTGGGTATTCAAACATCACACACCACCTCCATACATATGTTTGGGCCAAATGCAAGCAGTGGTTTTCCTTTGGCACTCACTCACGCGGTTATCGGCGATGCTTTCCATCTATGGGCCCACTTGGTCCAACAATTTGACCGACAACGAGAAAGGTTAATTTGACATAGGAGGGGATCGAATTTTGGTTTGTCTTACGGTAGGTCATGCTGAGATTACATAGTATAGCTTGAGCACATTTGTACGCATGAATCCCTCCCACCGGATCGAAGTGCATGGGAGGGAAGGGATCAGACCAGCACACGACGCGTCGTGAACCTCGCTCCGTGTTGGGACTTCATGGTTTCCGAGGCAGGTGACGGTGTCCTGGATTAGGGGGTACTCACCACATCGTCTCCCAACCAGGTGGGTTGAGCCGAGGACCCCCATGGCGGTTCACTCATGGGCCACTTCGGGCAGTCCATGACGCATACACGGAAGACTCCACAAGATTTGGCGCCCAAGCCGAGGACTCTTCTAAACCCTAGGCCTCCGGTGCATATATAAACCGAGGCCAGGGTAGTCAATAGATCGACTCATATTCATTAGAACAATCTCGTGGTAGATACATGTACTCTGTACTATCCCCATATCAATACAATCAAAAGCATGACGTAGGGTATTATCTCTTCGAGAGAGCCCGAACCTGGGTAAAATCTTGTGTCCATGTTAGCATCGCTCCAAGACGCCTAGCTTAGGACCCCTACTACGAGATATGCCGGATTTAGAACCAACATTGGTGCTTTCATTGAGAGCCTGCTGGGTAGTTGCCACGGTGCGATGGGAATTCAGATCGGCTCCACCGCGATCTACGCGTCGGAACTGAGCTACATCGTCTGCTTCGGCATCTTCGTCGCCGGCCCGTTCGGTCACCTTGGCTGGACCAAGGACTAGGCTTTTCTTTGGATCATCAATATCGGACGGATGTCTTCATCATCATCAACTCCGATCTCATCTGGGATCATGGAAAAATCTTCCATGGTGCTCGGGGGCTCAACGTCAACATTGTCCTCACGCGATCATGCAGTTTTTTCTGGACAGCGGATTCATGTTCACCGTCCCTGTCTCCTCGAGCGTCGCTTTGACGATTGCTTCGGTGGAATTTTGCGGAATTGACTCTGGAACAACCCTGTAAAATTTCACCGCGTTCCGATGGAGGAATCTCCGGCGATCTACGATATACCGAAGCCCTGTCAAATCTGGACGTGAATCCGGACGAGTTTCGGGTGAGGAGTCCAGCGTCCAGCTCGGACATCCTTTTGAAGATCCTACCGTTCATCGGCTGCGAAATTCCTATGTCAATCACCCCTCAAAATTTCAGCTCGATCCGACGGTTCAAACTCCGGGAAACGTTCGATGAGTGCATCAATTTTCGGATCCATTTTCTGCACGAAAACGAATCCGACCCGAATTCATCTTTCTTCACGAACGGGATATTAGACATCCTTTTTGAAGGAATTTTTTCTAGGGTATTGTGTGTTGTTCTCAAACACGTGCCCAAAAATTTTGAGTCTTTTCCGAGGCGATCTTCACCGTCGCGCCGATGTCAAACCGGCCCGACCACGTTGCTCCACGGCTACTGACCTGCGCCAACATCGACTGCGCCGTCGCTCCATCGAGCCGACGACAATTACCTCGGATCTTCACCTCGGCGGGCCAACCAAGGGTTCGGCATCGAAAAGGCTAAATCATCACCAACATCATCGCCCCACGGATTGCACGGGTCGGGTATGCCAGCATCGCCGCGCGGTCACTTCTCAAGCCGGCATTGACCGCGTCACAAATTCCGACCTGCTTCGGCACCGCCGCGCCGTTGCTTCTTCAAACCGATGTCCACCTCGCCGCTCTGTTTCGACACCTCGACTGGCATGGGGGCTGCAACGTCACCTTGCCGACCTGCTCTAACACCTCGGCTTCACCGGGGGCTTCGCCATCTCTTCAACAACCAACTCTGGGGACTTCGGCGTCACGAGCTGATCTGCTTTGTCACCTCGATTGGACCAGGGGCTTCGCCTCACCACATCGACCGTGCTGCGTCGCCACTTCATCAAGCCGAGCTCTTCGCTCGGGCACTTCAGGACCGGCTTGGGGGCTGGGACCTTGACCCGCCGCATGCTTGGCCCACGTCATCAACACCGAGCACATTAACCAGCTAAGTCGCTTTCATGCTCAACTTTTTTCAATTTTTAATTTTTGTTCGGTCGACCAAGCATTATATTTGTGTTTAAAAAAGGGATGTTTGTCAAAAACGATGTCTGTTAAAAACAACTTTCTTTGCCTAGGTTAACTGGGGGCTCTTAAATTTATATGAGCCATTTTATAATAAATATTTTTTCTTCTAAGTCATTGCAAAGTCTTTTTCTAACACTCCTTTTTCAACTCGAGTGTATGGTCAATAGCCGGATAGCCTGGTTTCTCTCTAAATCCGCTCGAGTTTAGTTCGCTAAATTGGCCTCTGAGAAGCACTCCGCCTTCGGGATATGGAGGTTGAAGCCGAAGGCTAACCTACTTGAAGTTTAGAGATCGGATGTGTCATGTTAAAGCACGGCGGAAGGAAAAATTTATTTTAAGACCAATTTTCGGATTGGCACCAAAAAACTTGATTTAGTTCGGACGTCAAGTTTTTACATAAGTTTTTTGGCTTTTCGAGCTTATGGCACTTTTAAGCTATTTGTATGTTTTTCTTTCAGGAGGCGGGACATCCTCACGACCGAGGTGCCCTGCGTAATAATTTAGCTCGGGAGATCTTTTCCGACCCGCAGCTCGGCATCTTTCCTGCCGACCTACACCTCGGCGTTGGCGAAACGTACATGACATCTGGACTAGTTCCCGAGGAGATTCGATCCTCAGGTTGGTCGGCCGCACCCAACCTGAGTCTTGGGGGATACTGTGTGTCTCCAGCATAACTCTCGCAGTACAACGTCGGATGCCTTTGAAGGATCGGCAAAATCTACGGGGGGTTGCTAGGGGGGTAAAGGGAGCACCTCTGTGATTGTTACTTCCGGGTCATCCGAGCTAGTACCTCAGACTGGGTGAAGCCGAAAGCTAGCCATCTTAAGAATATAATTGGTCGACAACGACGGAAGTGAAAATTTTGGTTCATTAAAGACCACAGAGTTCAGGAACTTTTCCCAAACTAAATACTCAATATTTTCCTCCCACATTGATCGGAGGTGAGATTTCATGATCATGGTCAACATGACAGCCTGGGAAAAGGAACTTATAAAGAAACTATTTTTCCCAGAAGATGTTTCTTACGTTAAATAATAATATAACATATCTCTCCACGTACCTTTGTTTATAAAACTGTATGGCCGGATTACCTTGTTTTCTATAAATCTTTGACCTTATAAAGGCTTTATAAAGTAGGACAAACATTCCTCGGCTACTGGCCGAGGAGGTTGAAGCCGATGGTCGGTCAACAAAGTTTTGTACAATACGGATCCAAGCATTAATGATGTAAAGTACTTGGATACATAGAATCATTACACATAAATTTTGACTAAATTAAGGCTCGGGGGCTCCTGGGCTTCGCGCTTCTCACTTAAAAACCATTAACGGGTTACATCGATCCCCTGATCTGGTGTTGCCACCCGACCAGTGTCTCGGGGGCTACTGCATTGCCTATTCAATGCAGACAATTTAAAAAAGTGCAAAACAGTTTCCGAGGAGATTACGATCCTCAGGTTGGTCAGCCGCACCCAACCTGAGTCTCGGGGGCTACTGCACACCGCGTTTTAATTCCTAAAGTATGCTGCCGAGCTAGGAATTGATCCTCAGGCCGATTTCGTGAATCGGCCTGAGTCTCAGGGGCTACTGGGATCAGCGGTTTTGTTATATCCTTCAGGCGCATCCCGGATTTTAGGCCGGCACACACCTTGAGGGCTACTGGTTATACATCTCAGAAGAAAATAAATTGCACCAATCCATAAAAAATTAGCTCACGGCTGAGGTGGTGCACCACCTCGGAAGCAGTCCGGCCTAAAGCTCGGCTGTGAGTAGCTGGCTCCATAGAGAACTTTTTTGGCGTTAAGCTCAGATAACCTCCTTCAAACTTTTTCAAAGACGAGGTACTCTATGCCTCCTCAGATGCAGTCCGGCGGTGGAGCTCGGATACAGACCGGCGTTGGAGCTCGGCTGCTAAAATGTACCTCGGATGCAGACCGGTGTTGGAGCTCGGCTGCAAAAGACACCTCGGGTGCAGTCCGGCGTTGGAGCTCGGATGCAAGAGGACACCGCCGCACAGGAAAAACTTCGAACCCGAGGTATGGCGTAAAAAATAACAAGGCATTGATAAAGGCCAAGAACCTAAAGGGACTCCTCGGATACCCGACGTATGAACTCTTCGGATACACCTCGGCGATCCTCAAGATCAGAGATGGGAAGATTTGTTGAACCAGTTTTCAAGACCGACGACCGAAGACGAAGAACAGTTCGGTAGAACCGAGGAGCGTCCCCAACTTGAAGACCGGTTCAGGGGGCTACTGACGGTGTCCTTGATTAGGGGGTACTCACCACATCGTCTCCCGACCAGGTGGGTTGAGCCGAGGACCCCCATGGCGGTTCACTCATGGGCCACTTCGGGCAGTCCATGACGCATACACGGAAGACTCCACAAGACTTGGCGCCCAAGCCGAGGACTCTTCTAAACCTTAGGCCTCCGGTGCATATATAAACCGAGGCCAGGCTAGTCAATAGATCGACTCATATTCATTAGAACAATCTCGTGGTTGATACATGTACTCTGTACTATCCCCATATCAATACAATCAAAAGCAGGACGCAGGGTATTATCTCTTCGAGAGAGCCCGAACCTGGGTAAAATCCTGTGTCCATGTTACCATCGCTCCAAGACACCTAGCTTAGGACCCCTACTACGAGATATGCCGGATTTAGAACCGACAGCAGGCGCCAAATCAACGTTGTGCATTGGGTATTCAAACATCACACAAAACCTCCATATATACATATGTTTGGGACATATGCAGGAGGTGGTTGTCTTTGGGAAATCTCCCTCGCGTGGGGCAAGCCCATTCCCTGGCCCGCATGGTTGTCCATCACTTCGACCGACAACGAGAGAGGTTACCAAGGTGGATTTCTTATTGATACGTTTTATGGTATAGGTAGGTCATGGTGAGATTCTAGACCAAAGTTCGAGCACATGCGTACGCATGAATCCCTCTCACCATCTCGAAGTGGGGGGGGGATACTACACGTCTTGAACCCACGCTTTGTGTGGGGACTTTCTGGTTCCAAAGCACGGTGCCACATCAAAGTTGTGCATTGGGTATTCAAACATCACACAACACTTCCATATATATATATATATATATATATATATATATATATATATATATGGTGGGTCTATTCTCATAACACCCTTAAGAGTCTTATTCTCCTAACACCAGGCTTATTCTGCTAACAGTTCGGTACCGTCCTGCAGCAAAAGCCCCACCCCACCCACCTACTAATCCCACGCCTCACTTCCCCTACCCACACCACTTACTCTCTCCTCCCCACCGACCCGGACCGCCGCGCTCCCGACACCAACTACCACCGGTGCTCGCAACCCCGACCATCCTCTTCAGCCACCTGTTGCCGCCACCCAACCAACCTCGAACGCCGCCGCCTGCCATCTGACCTGACCCACCTCCGCTGCCCCTCCCAACTCCCCTCCACCTTCCACTGCCGGCACCACCAGGGGCTGGTCCCTCCTCCGCCTCCTCCCCACCTTCCCCTCCCCCTCACCTCCCCATCCTGAGCTCCCATGCCACTAGATCGATGCCGGCCCGCCGCCCTACAGCCTCCACCTCGGGCCACCCAGCAGCCATGGAGCCCCCCGCCGCCCTTCTGCTTGCCAGCGCCTCTAGTGGCCGTGGACTCCGTGGATCCAGTGGATCCGGCCTCCACCATCGCAGTAGCCACGGGATCCGTGGATCCCCTCGCCGCGCGGGTGATCCAGCAGGAAGGGGCAGCACCTGGAGATGCTGGCGGCCCAACACCGGCGCCTCCCCCTCTGTGCTGGTGACTTCCCCTCTTCCTCCTCCTCCTCTGTGCAGAGCACCCATGGGCGCATGAAGGTGGACGGCAGCCGTGCAGTTCATCGGGGGAACGAGGTGGTGCGGTTCACCCTGCCGGCGAGAACTGGCCGCGGGCACCCACCCCTGTTGGCCCCCGGGGGTAGGGCTTGCTGCATGCGTGCATTAGTGGGCTGCAGGTCCTCCGTGCTGCCGCCGCCTTCACCACCGGTCACCGGACTACTGGTCCTCCTCCACTCTCCCTTCTCCGAAATGCCGCATGCAGAATTTCGTTGCTTACTCCTTTCCTGATTTCACTGAGAAAATGTGCAGTGATCCTGTATTTACATCAGAAATACTACTACTTGTAGTCGCATAGTATTTCCTAGTGTTAATAGGTTGCGATTTTGGCATCACAAGTGTTTCTTGTTTCATTTAAGTTTTCTTGTTTGCAGTTCGCTAAGACGAGGTCCAGGCAGAAAAAGAATTGCAATTCACTTGCCGTCGTGCGGGCGTTGTGCCCCCGAGATTCAGTTCAGGCAGTGCGCCAGTGGTGGTGCTCGGGCGCCGCCCCCGTCCAGCTCGGTTGCTGCCCCCATGCAGTTCGGCTGAGTCGCTGCTGCAGCATGTTGCCGGTGGTGCAGTGTGCACGTGTGTCGTCTACTTGCCGTGGTGCGGTTCAGTGTGTGCATGCAGGTAAGCGCGAGCGGGCGTGCAGTTCAGTACACATATGTGTGTTTTGTATTCTGAAAAAGTTTGTGTCGCTGTAGTGGCGGTTTCACTTTGTTCTGCCGGCGCTCGACGGCGGCACTACGACATGGTAGACAAGCCCGTGCCGGCTAGGGAAAGGGTCCAGAATCGGATGGCGTTGGACTCTCTCAAAAAAAAGTCGGATGGCATTTTATTATCTTTCTATCTTACTGATGGCAGTTTGGTGGCGCGTATGGTGCGGTTCGGTGGTGTGGGGCTAAAACACATTAAAAAGTTTGCAATTTAGTGGTGTGGCTGGAGTGGCATGAACGCAGTTCACTGTAAATTATAGTGCCTCACTCTGTAAAATAAAAAAGTCACGGTGCAATTCACTAAATCCCAGGCGCGGCAACTGAAAAAAGGATATAAAAAATTTGTAAAAGAAAATGTGTAGTTCACTCGTTCGCCTCCATCATGTTGCCGCAGTCCAGAACAGACAAATTCACTGCAAGAAAAGAAAAAAAATGTAGCTCACTACATTGCCCTTGTAAATTTGCACTTAGTTGTGCAGTCCGCTCGATACGGTCTGCTCTGGCCACGCCCGCAGTTCAGACCAGAACTTGTTGAGTTTCAGATTCAGAAAAAAACGCATAGATGAAAAAAAAATTGATGGCTAAAAAACTTGAAATAAAAATGCAGTGCACTTTTAATATGCGTTGGAGTTCGCTAGATATATTAAGTATACTTTAAACTTTCTAGAAGTTCACTCGGGCTCAAGGCTACGCAATTCCCTTTGACGACAAAAAATAATGCAGTTCATCACTTTCGAGAGTGTTACGGTTCACTTTCTGTAGTGTTGCGGTTCACTTTCGGTAGTGTCATGGTTCACTTACTCTCAAAATGTGAAGTGCAGAAAAATTGTTTCGTTCATAAAGAAAATTAGAAAAGGGACAACAAAAACTCATGCGGTTCACTTTCGGGGTAGTGTCGCAGTTCACTTTTGGTAGTGTCGCGGTTCACTTACTCCCAAAAAATGTGAAGTGCAGAAAAAATTGTTATGGAAATGACAAAAAAAGTAATGCGGTTCACTTATGCCAGATGTGAAGTGCGGTCAACTTTTACGTCTAAGAAAAATTTACGTCCGACAAAAAAAATTGCGCGGTTCCCTTACGTATCCGATGCAGTGCGGTTTTCAGTCTGAAGCAGTGCGTTCTTCTGTCTGATGCAGTACACACGGCGATTTTGGTGTCGCGAAAAACAGAGTGTCTGCATTTTGGTAATTTCAAAACTGCTCCGTAATGAATTAGAGAGAGTGTTTTACATGAAAAAGTTGCGCCTCGTCGATATCTTTCCAATGGCATATCATTTGTATCATTCCAATAAGCAGTTTGCAAAAATTCGCGAAAAAATGCTCGCTGACACTCATTGGTCGCCGCACTATATTCAAAATTCATTTAAAACCATAAGGAATCTCAAAAACATTTCTACATATGAAAGTTGCGCCTCGTCCGTAGCTTTCCAACGGCGTATCACACACCTTGTTTTGGCAAACAGTTAAGAAATTGGAGCAAAAACAGTACCGAAAAATTGCCAAAAATTTGAAAAACAGAATTCCGCGATTTAGTAAATTTGAAACTGCTCTGAAACCGTAATGAATTAGAAAAAGTAATATATATGAAAAAGTTGCGCCTCGACAATATCTTTCCAACGGAGTATCATTTGCTTCATTCCGACGAGCGATTTAGAAAAAATAGCGAAAATACGCTCGCTGCCACTCGTCGTGCGCCGCATCGTTTTCGAAACTGCCCTTAAACGGTGACGAATCTCGAAAAATTTTCTACATGGAGAAGTTGCGCCTAATCCATAGCTTTCTAACGGTATATTACACGCCTCATTCTGACAAACGGTTTAAAAACTGAAGCGAAAACAGTACCGAAAAAACTGCATGCAGTTTTTTGCGACGGGAAGTTCACTCGCCTCAGTACTGCAGGACTCTTGCTTCAATAATGACGTGCACTTGCATTGATCGTGCAGTTCGGAAGTGTTAGCAGAATAACTATTCTTCTAATATTAGGAGAATAGACCGGCTGCATATATACATATTTTGCCTATATATATTCGTGTAGGATGTATTTTGTCTATATATATGTATATATATATATATATATATAGGCAAAATATATATATACATATATATATATATGTTTATCGGAGGCAAGCCCATCTGTGGGGCCGCGTGGACGTCCATCACTTCGACCGACAATGAGAGAGGTTACGTACCAAGGTGGATTCTGCTAGGTCTGTGTTACAATATGTCTTGGTGAGATGCCCTCCCACCAACTCGAAGTGGGTGTGTGTGTGTTGGGGGGGCACCACTTTTTGTACGTCCTGAACCTCCGTGGGGTCGGGGATGTCCGGGGTGCGAGGCGCATGTGCCACATCAAAGTTGTGAATTGGGTATTTAAATATCACACCACTCTTTTCACACGTATATATAGTTGGGCCACCCGCAGGTGGTTCATGGTCTCACTCATCTCGCGCCACAAGCACATTTGTGGGTCCACACGGTCCACCTTTGACTGGAAGCGAGAGGGGGGGTGACCATGATGGATTCCTCTAGGTTTTGTGTTACGGTAGGGTGAGATGCCAGACCTAGCTATTTGGGGGCATGCGTTCATAGTTAGGATTCGCGTCCTGCCGTCACGCAGGGGGAGGGGGGGGTTGGACGAGCAATACTGTGCGCTTTGTGAGACAGGTGCCACATCAAAGTTGTGCATTGGGTATTTGAACATCAAACCACCATTTTCATACATATATTTGGTCCACATGCAGGTGCATTTGTGTTCTGACCCTTTCCCACGTTTTTTTTTGCCAAATTTATAGACGCAATAGACATGGTTCCCTCAGAGTGCCCGTGTGCCACGCCCGTGCACCTGTCACATCAGCACTGTCGATTCGGCTCCACGAGGCTTCCCTCGCAATCTCAAAAATATCTACCCGCCCAAAGGGTTTTTCTGTTTGATAGCACACGGTTATGATTTTTGGGCCGTGTGCGATGTTTGTTGCTCCCGCTCCGCTTCAACCCCTTCATCCAAATTTTCAGTAGCCCCGGCATTTTACTCCCGCCTGCATCCCTTGGAATCTCAAAAACATCTACCCGCTTGGAGGGTTTTTCTGGCATTTTACTCCCGCCTGCATCCCTCAGAATCTCAAATACATCTACCTGCTTGGAGGGTTTTTCTGTCTGATTGCACACGATTACCATGTTTGGTCCGTGTGCGATGTTTCCCGCCTGCATCCCTCGCAATCTCAAAAATATCTATCCGCCTAGAGGGTTTTTCTGTCTGATAGCACACGATTATCACGTTTGGGCCGTGTGCGATGTTTCCCGCCTGCATCCCTCGCAATCTCAAAAATATCTACCCGCCTAGAGGGTTTTTCTGTCTGATAGCACACGATTATCATGTTTGGGCCGTGTGCGATGTTTGTTGCTCCCGCCCCGCTTCAATCCCTTCATCCAAATTTTTAGTAGCCCCGGGCGCATCTTACTCCCGCCTTGTAAAATTTTCAGTAGCCGTGGCATTTCCTCAAACACCACCATGGCCACCCTCCACACACACACACCACCCCTCCCTCGCTCGAAACCCTAGCTAGGTCGCTGCCGCCGCCACGCCGTCTCCATCGTCAACCTCTGCTGGTCTTCCCGTGTAGGTTACCCACCGATCAACATACCCTGGCCGCCCGAGTTTCTTATATAATGCCTGTGAAATGCCCCCTTTCCCACACATCCCCATCCTCATCCCCTCCCCCACTATAGAGCGCTGAAGATGTTGATGAAGATTGGTCCTCCCACGATGAGAGGATCGTTGGTGATGTCGATGACTTCAATTTCCCCCTCCCGGAGGGAAGTATCCCCGACGGAATCGCTCCGCCGGAGAGCAAAATAGCTCCTGCCTAGGTTCCGCCTCGAGACGGCGACGCTTCGTCCCGAAAGTCCTCTTCTCTTTTTTTCTAGGGCAAATGGCTTCATATAGCAGAAGGAGGGGGCCAGAGGCCTGCCAGGGGCCCCACAAGTCAGGGGGGCGCGCCCTACCCTGGGCGCGCCCCCAGGCTTGTGGCGTCCTGGTGGGCCCCCTTCTATTGATTCTTTCGCTAGTATTTTTTATATATTCCAAAATAATTCTCCGTAAATCTTCAGGTCATTTGGAGTTGTGCAGAATAGCTATCTCTATTTCACCCCTTTCAGGTCCAGAACTCCAGCTACCGGCATTCTCCCTCTTCATGTAAATCTTGCAAAATAAGAGAGAAAAGGCATAAGAATGGAACCATAAAGTGAAATAATGATCAAAAACATAATAATTATTAGTAGGAAATCATGATGCAAATTGGACGTATCAACTCCCCCAAGCTTAGACCTCGCTTGTCCTCAAGCGAAAGCAGAAATCGATAATCATGACCACATGTTTAGAGAGAGAGGTGTCGATAAAAATAAAATACGGACATGGAGCATCATGATCTTTATTATAACAGCAATATATCATCATAAAACTTCTCATGAAAAAGTGACAATTCATCCACAAGTTAAAGTATGAACCATAAACCAAATTGAAAACTAACAAACTATGATCTCAGTCACTGAAGCAATTGCAATTCATCATATTATCAGAAAGAGTCTATGTAAGAGCTTTGTTTAGCAAGTTCACATACTCAACTATCATTTAGTCTTCTATGATTGCTGACACTCACGAGACACTTATGGAGCAAAAGTTTTAGTCGAACACATAGAAAGATAGGGGCTTATAATTTCGCCTCCCAACGTATTTACCTCAAGGGTAATGTGAACAATAATAACTCATGATCACCTACATCCAATTGGATACATATGCCTGGATCAATCCCCACCACATGATGCATGCCAAGAGAGAAAAATAAAAATGAAATAGAGGAGAACACTATTAACTCTTGCATGAAAGTAAATACATAAAGTAAAAGATAGGCCCTTCGTAGAGGGAAGCAGAGGTTGTCATGCGCTTTTTGTTTTTGGATGTGCAAGCTCTTAATGTAAAGGAACGTCACTTTATATTGCCCCTTGTGATAGCGACCTTTATTATGCAGTCTGTCGCTTTTATTACTCCACCATCACAAGATCGTACAAAGCTTATTTTCCCTTACAATAAAAGTTCATACATGTTTAGGAGCAATTTTTATTGCTTTGCACCGATGACAACTGTAACACCCCTGTGTAAATGAGCTACAGTGATTTTCATGTTAATGCTAAGCTACTTTGTTTTGCAAAGAATGAGCACAGTGGAATCATATCTCATTTCAAACTCCTTCAGTGAATTCAAATTAAATTTGCAAGTGAAATATGAAGTTGCACAAAAGTTGCTGCAAAACAGTTCATCATTTAGCAAAAATTCCATAACAATTGTTTGTTAAGGAAAACAACATCACCTCTAAGCTAAGATGGGCTATAGCAATTAAACCAGTGCTATTTCAGCATTCTAAAATGCCATTTCATTTGTGAAAAATTCAAATGGGTTCAGTTGTCCCCCAAACTTTTTGTGGCAGTGCCAAATAATACAAAGTATTTATGTGGCAGCCCAAAATAATCCTAAACAGATTCTATTTTGAAAGAAAGACAAAAGAGAAAACAGAAAATGTAAAAGGAGCTTACCTTGCCTCTGGCCCAAAGCCACAGTACGGCCCAGCCAACCAGGGCCTCCCCTACCTGCTCACTCCCCCGTGTCGCCATGGCCATGGCCAGAGCTCGATGGCTCCGACCGCTGGCCGCCACGGCGATGGGTGGTTGGCTGAGGGGATAAGGCCGAGCCCCCTCGAGCCCCTGGCCTTCCCCCTGGCCACTCCTCCTTGCTCGCCATCGCGTTGCCCTCCTTCTCCTCCTTCAGCCGATGCTGTCGCCGCTGTTCGTTGCTCACCACCGCGGCGATCGTCGTCCTCGTGCCCGCTGCTCATGTCTGGGAGGTGTGCCGTCGACCGCCTCTTCCACTACGCCTATTTACGCGAGCCGGGGGGCACCCTATCGCTGGATCGGCGTCGTCGTCAACCTCGGGAGCCGCCGCCGTTCTTCTTCGATTCCGGCCAACCGCAGCTACTAAACCACCCGCCGAGCCTTCGTGTGCTCCTTCGGTGAGCACCACGTCAATAGCTCTCTCCCCTTCGCTCGTTTCCGTGCCCGTTGTTGCTACTGCGCCGTCGCTGCAGTCCTTGTCATGGCCCGTAGAGCTCGCCTTCGAGCTTAGGACATCGTGTAGATGCCGTACGAGCTCAGTGCCGCTAGTTTTGCTCGATGTGCCGCCGTTTGCGAGCTCCCCGTGCTTCGGGTTTCGCTGATCTCGTCGCCTTCGATACCTCAGTCCATCCCCGGTGCTGCAACCTCCACCAATGGACATTGTCCTGGCTTTCAAATGCGATCAAGCGCGCGGCAAATGGCCGCCTGTGCGCAATTTCCGCCCAACTCCAGCGCGGATCCGCCGCGGATATGGTCGCCCGAGCTAACTCCGGCGCCGCCGCTGACGTGGCCGGCCATGGGGCCCACCCTAGGTCACTGCAGGTGGGTCCCATAGGCCCCATTGACCGCGTTGACTAAGTCAACTGTGCTGACTGGGCAACCCCAGCCACTGACCAGTGGGTCCTAGTTGACTGGTCAACCGGTTAACTGTTGACCGCTGACTCAGCTGACCGGGCCCACCAGTCAGCCTCTGTGTGCACAGCTGGGTGCACTGCACCGGGTGCACCTAGCAATTTCCCATTTAATTTCGAATTTGGATTAATTCCAGAAATTCTAGAAATCTTTTAAAACTTTGAAAATTCGTAGAAATTCAACCGTAGCTCAGATGAAAATGTTTTCTATATGAAAAATGATCAGAAAAATCTAACGAATCCGAATATGTCATCTGCATTCATGTTAGAATCCTCTAAGTAGGTGAACCTATAACTTTTGGCTTGTTTCTGATGGATGAATAGTGCATGACTACCGGATAATAATTCCAAATTAATTTCTAATTTAGCTAAAACTGTTTAGAGATGCATTAGGTCACCCATGCATTGCATTTTGCCCTGTCATGCTCTGTGAAGGCATTTGAATGCTTTGTATTTATTTGTTTCCTCCCCCTCTTCTCTCCGCTAGACCCCGAGACTGACGGGGTACCTGAGTACGACTACGTCGCAGACGCCCAGCCTCTTTCGGCAGAGCTTCCAGGCAAGCAAAACCCCCTTGATCATTTCAATATCGCCCATTTCTTTCTCTCCCGTGCTTGCATTAGAATTTGCTACTGTTGTCCGAAAGCTCCTATTCTGATGCATAGCCTGTTTTTGTAACTGCTGTTGATACCTTACCTACTATCCTAAATGCTTAGTATAGGTTGGTTAGTGATCCATCAGTGGCCCCGCACCCTTGTCCGTGTTGCCATGCTTTGCTTTCAGGATGGTCGATCAGTGTGGTCGACGTGCAGAGACCGACACATCACCGCACACCCCCTTAGTTGTACGACTCTGTAGATCTACTATCGAGTGCCGAGGGTGATACCTCCTACCTCACTCCTAATGATATCTCTGTAGCGTAGCTAGTCGGTTGTGGGTTACCGAGGGTGATTCCTCTTTCACCACCTCCGATGATGCCTCTGTCGTGCAGCCCCTCAAGTGTGAACCCATCGAGGGTGATTCCTCCAAGTTCACCTTGACGGTTACATCGAGTGGGAATCCATCGAGGGTGATTCCTCGGATTTCCCCCTTGATGTTACGGACACACTGTTACCTTACACTGTTCCCCGTTTACTGTTACTGCAGGACTGAAGGGACAGGCGGTACCACCCGGTAGAGGTGGACCTGAGTTCCCGACAGTCTCTGGATAAGTCGGGTTGACCAGGAGGGTACCCGCGAGATAATTATCCGGCACGGCCGGGCAGGCAGAGACCGCCCTAGAGAGGGATGGGCCTGGCCCCTGTCGTAAGTCCGTGAGACGGGGCGACAGGATCACGGATCGTCACCGCGAGCTCCCAATACAATAAAGGTTTGGATATGTGATCCGAGTAGGCCTCTGGCCTTTTCGCACTAACCACGATGCGGGATAAGTTATGGGCACTCGGCGTTGTACGATTCTCCCGAAAGCTCTGTCAGACGTCCAGTTCAGCATTGTGGCCGGGTCGGATCGGTGCCATCCAGGACAGTGGTGGTGCCTGGATCCACCTTGCGCACAACGACCCGGAGTGCTTAGGACGATTGGCCCATGACCCCTTCGCACTTAGGATGTAGACCGGCGGGGACCTCTCTGCGGAGCCTAGGTAGGACTACGTCATGTTGATTAGCCGAGGTCGGGCATGACCAGGAAAAGTGTGTTCGGCCAGAGTTAATCGAGCGTGTTGGGTAAGTTGGTGCACCCCTGCAGGGAAGTTATCTATTCGAATAGCCGTGTCCACGGTAACATGACGCTCGGAGTTGTATCCCGATCTACTACAACTAGAACTGGATACTTGTGATACTAAACTGATATTATGGCTCCGGGATCGCTTTCTCGCAGGGTGTCAAGGAAGGATCTCTGGGCGTTGCTAATATATACTTGTTACTATATTATATGTTATTCTACTCTCTTTTGTTGCTTCAAGACGCTACAAGATGCTAGTCTTCGATAGTCTAGGCCTTCCCCTCTATTCTGGCATTTCTGCAGTATAGTCCACAGATACAACCCCTTCCCTTTGATACCGATGCATACTTAGCATAGATCTGATGTAAGTCTTGCGAGTACTTTGGATGAGTACTCACGGTTGCTTTGCTACCTTCCCCCCCACTACCCGATTGCTGCGATCAGATGACGGAGTCCTGGAGACAGCTGATCCCGCCGATGACTACTACTACCCCGACGGAGCTTACTACTACGTGGAGACCGACGACCAGGAGTAGTTCGAAGGCTCCCAGGCAGGAGGCTGCGCCTCTTCTATCTAGTTGTCATTGTTTTGCTCAGCCTTCTTAAGGCAACCTTGTCTAATTATGTCTTTACTCAGATACTGATGCTTTCGCAGACTCTTGTGTAACTCGAGCTTATGTATTCGAGGCCTCGAGGCCCCTGGGTTGTAATATAAAGCTTGTATTATTTTATTTTGTGTCTAGAGTTGCGTTGTGATATCTTCCAGTGAGTCCCTGGGCTTGATCGTGCGCATGTGCGTGTATGATTAGTGCACGATTGAGTCGGGGGCGTCACAACAACTTACTTGAAGGATCTTATTCAATCCATAGGTAGATATAGTGGACTCTCATGGCATGAAACTGGGTTTAAGGGTTTTTGGATGCACAAGTAGAAGTATCTCTACTTAGTACAAAATTTTGGCTGGCAAAAGATAGGGGGCAAGCACCACATGTTAAAGGATCCAAAACAATATAACTTCTATGTGAATATAAGCAAACATAACCCATTACGTTGTCTTCCTTGTCCAACGTCGGCTATTTGACATGAAATATTTGATGGGGGCTCACAATCATAAAAGATGTCCAAGATAGTGTATTTATATGTGAGACCTCCCTTCCTTTATTACTTTTTCATGAATTGCAACAATGACCAATGCTATGTTTGTCAACTTTCAACAAGTTTTATCAATTATACTTCTTTTATGTGAAGTCATCACTCCCCATGGGATTAGCATATGATCTTATTTTTTTATTCTTTATTTATTTCTAAGATTGGATTATCAAAAGCAAAACACTCAACTCAAACTACTCTTTATTATATAACTTTCACACACGATTACATAGATAGATAGATCACAAAGCAAGCACTCGAAACTAAATTATACTAAAACTTTATTCTTCTAAATCATGAAATAACTAAGGATCGAACTAAGATAGATAATGATGATGAAAAAGTGATGGTGATACGATACCGGGGCACCTCCCCCAAGCTTGACACAAGCCAAGGGTGGTGCCCATACCCAAGTACTCAATTCTCCTTCTTGGGTGATGGTGGTGATGAGGTGATTGGCTTGTCCTCCATGTTCCAAGGCATAGGCTCTCCATCATAAAAGGACGAACGTGTTTTCGGAGTCCTGAAATTTGCAGCTAAACTCATACCTCTGAACTTGGCCTCATACTCAAAATTTTGGTTTTGTAGATCATATATTTGGGCCTAAAGGTAATCAATCCGGTCATTGAGCTTGAAGATGACATCCCCAATATTCTTGCCGTCCACCTTGTGCTCATGGATGAAGTATGTGATCATGGAGTGGTTAGCACAAAGTCCACCCTCCACCATCCCCTGGCACTTGAAGATCTCCTGTTCCACCGCTTCCAGACTGGGCTTCTTGCTCCCAGTCTTCTTAGGTCCTTGAACGTCCCGGATGTGGAGCACCCCCTCACGCATCTCAATGGCTTGAGGGTGCGTCATCACCTCCGGTAGGTACGGGTTGATGACCTTCTCATAGAACTTGTCCTTTGGACGAGCTTGGAGATGCCATGGCTATCTAGATCTGTTAGAAAAATAGCCCAAAACAAGAACAGAGGAGAAACTTGTGATGCGGTGGTCAAAACACCCGTGAGTATATATAATGAATTTTTCCCATGTAAAACAAGTAATATGGAAGAAAAACGGAGTCGGGAAAGTCCATGAGGGCGCCACAAGCCTGGTAGGCACGCCCTGGGGGGTAGGGCGCGCCCCCCAGGCTTGTCGCCTCCTCATGCACTTTTCAGACTGTTTATTATTTTCCTAATTTTTTAAATATTCCAAAACGGACAGAAAGTACTTTTATGGAAGTTTAGGAGTCGGTTTACTTATCGTACCACATACCTACTCCTTTTCAGGATTCTGGAGCGTTCCGAAAGGTTTCCTCTATGGGCTCTTTCGGTGTAATTGTTTGAATAATATTAGTTTCAACATTAATGGGCCTACTTGAGATATAATGTTTAACTCTTTGCCCATTAACCACTCTCGGCTTATTGCCTTCGGAGTTGTTTATTTTGATGGCTCCGGAGCGATAAACTTCTTCGATGATGTATGGCCCTTCCCATTTAGAGAGAAGTTTTCCTGCAAAAAATCTTAAACGAGAATTGTATAATTGAACATGGTCACCTACATTGAATTCCCGTTTTTGAATTCTCTTATCATGCCATCTTTTAACTTTTTCTTTAAACAACTTGGCATTTTCATAAGCTTGGGTTCTCCATTCATCTAAAGAACTAATATCAAATAACCTCTTTTCACCAGCAAGTTTAAAATCACAGTTTAGTTCTTTAATTGCCCAATATGCTTTATGTTCTACCACAAGAGGTAAATGACATGCTTTTCCATAAACCATTTTATATGGAGACATACATAGGAATTTTATAAGCAGTTTTGTAAGCCCCATAGTGCATCATCAAGTTTCTTAGACCAATTCTTTCTGAAACTATTAACGGTCTTTTGCAAAATTAATTTTATTTCTCTATTAGTTAATTCAACTTGACCACTAGACTGAGGATGATAAGGAGATGCGATTCTATGGTTAACATCATATTTAGCAAGCAATTTATGGAAAGCACCATGAATAAAATGTGAACCACCATCAATCATTAAATATCTAGGGACTCCAAATCTCGGGAATATAACTTCTTTAAGCATTTTAATGGAAGTGTTATGATCAGCACTACTATTTGGAATAGCTTCTACCCACTTAGTAATGTAATCAACAACAACTATAATATGAGTATATGTGGCACCCCGGCTCAGAGGACCGGTTTACCTTGTGTTCCCAACCTAGAGATCATGTCTTCTGGAAACACACAACAACTTGGAACGGAACAAAACTGATCTTTATTAATATGATACAAGTACAAGCTTGGGTATTACATAAGATAGTGAGGCCAGGAGCACTACTCGTGCTATGACAGTATCTACATTATTTATGAAACATCTCAGGGCCTCAGTACTAGCGAGAAATACTACGGCGTAGCGGAACATCGGGTGGGACACTCCATCCCATAGGGACCCTGCTGGGACATGACCTAGTTAGCGTAGCATGAACCATCAGGATCTCCATCCTCGGCTTCTCCAGCATCTGGCATGATACGCCAGGTGAGTACTTGGAATGTACTCACAAGCTCACAGCAACCAAAGCAGTGCAGCAAACAACAGCATGACAATGACCAGGTTAAATGAAACAGGCATGCTTTAAAGATGTTCGCTTACTGTTACCAACTTACTCTCTTCCGGGTTCACACCATGACTCCCGGAGCACTCGTGACCCATCGGTCACTTCTGAACATGAGACAAGTTCTTCCATCATTATTATTACTGTTGACCATACAGTGTGACCTAGTGTGGATTGTGTCCAATACCGTGGACGTGGCTATTCGAATAGATTCTTAAACTCTGCAGAGGTTACGCAAGTTACCCACACCATGGACATTCGTCCAACGAAACTTTCCTAACCTGTGACCCTTCTATCGTACCACCGACAATCATTCCCCATCCGAGTCATGCCCTGGGTGGCCCCTGTGTCACACCTGCCACCATCGTGGCCAAACTAAACTGTCCCAAACAGGGACGCCGTCAAATAACTTAACTTGGGCTCACAAGGTTATTGTCATCTACGTGATCAGGGCAGCACGCACGCATAACCCTCCCTCTTTCCTGGTACCGGTAAAAGAGCACGAGGTTAGACCAAGTCAAGGTCGTCCCATTCCGGCAGATGTGGCTGCACGGGTAAGTCTGGGTCGGTGGCACTTGATCAACCATCAACTTGACATTCATAATGTGAAGTTACTTGTCATATTAGTTGTCTTGAGTAAATGAACTAACATGGCAGTGTTCATGCATGATATCAAGCAATATGAATTATGGCATTTTTATATTGGATTAAATGCAAAATAATTTAACATAAGGCCAATACTATTGTAATGCCTTATGCAGTGGATGATGTGGTTTGCCTTGCTCAAGTGGGGTGTCAGCAAACTCCTGGTCTTCTATACCAAAGCAATTTCCCTCTGAAAATATTTTTAAATGGCAAAAGAAAAGGTCACATAAAGCATTTCTAGTTGCCAAAAATTCTGTGCATATTGGAAGAATACCAAATTTGGCCAGAAAATAAAGGGGTCAATACAAAACTGTTGCAAAAAGAATCAATTGATTTGGACTTGTGGATTAAAAGTAATGGCTGGTCAAAGTTTTTGTTCAAACTGGATTAAAATGAATTTAAATAGAAAATCAGAAAATCCTCCAGCGGCCACGTCGAAGGCGTATTCCCAGAATACGCTTCCACTTGCGTACCGCTTCGGGCGTGGCTGGGTCGCTGACGAGTGGGGCCCAGCTGTCATATTTAAAAGGGAGGGAGAGAGGAACAGAGTACCGCGGCTCACCGGCGATAGAGACGGCGGCGGGGTCGGGAGACGGCGGAGATGGATCGAGCGCTCGACGGTGGTTCTTCCCGTACCCGCAGCTTCTCTGGAGGTGGCCTAACGGCGTCGCCCCTTCCTCTTCAGCGGCGGCTGGTTTCGGGTGTCGTTGGGGATGGCGACTCCGGCAGTAACTCGCCCAGGGAAGAGGTCAGGGAGGACCAGGGAGTGGAGCTAGTGGGTGGCGGAGCTAGCTCGGCGGCAGAACTCCGGCGAGATGCGAGGCCAGAGGGCCTCCCGGCCTTGGCTCTGTGAGCTGGGGCTCGATTGGAGCTGGATGGAGTGCGGTGAGGAGCTGAGACGGGCTGGGCATGGCCTTTTATAGGCGGATGGGAGGGTTCCCGAACCGATCGGCGCTGTGGACACGTCGCTGGAGCAAGGACGGCGAGGTGGCTGTCGCGGTGTAGGGCGAGGTGATGGAGGAGGGCAGAGGAGTTAATGCGCGCAGTGGCGGCACGCGAGGAAGAAGACATCCAGCGTGGCCACAGTAGCAGCACGGGCGCAACAGTGCGGCGTTCGGTGGCGGCCGGCGAGGGCGTTTCCGGCGAGGGGAAGGCTCTGGAGCGGCTACGTGGACGGCGGGGAGGCAGCCGACGCGAGTGGACAAGGTACGACGACGCGGTCGTCGCGCTCCGACGCGACCCATGCCTGGCGGCGCCCAGAGCACGCGTTTGGTAGTGCTGGCCGCACGGTCACCGTGTGCATTGGTGCACACGGCGCGAGCTGGCCTGCCCAACCGTGTCTGGTGTGCCGACCTTGGGTCCTGTAGCCCCCCCGTGTCACTGAAACGGCTATATACAACCTGAGCTGAAGGGTAGCATCAAGAACAGTTTCCGGATAGCATCTTGAGGAGGTTCCAGAGAAGAGATGAGTTGGAGATCCAGCCAAAGGATTTGTCTGTGGTATTCTAGGTTGGAAGGACTACCTGCCTGCAGGATTTGAGAAATTTTCAACAAGTTTTGAACATGGTTCATGTATAAACCATATTCTGGCCCAGAAACTTATTGATGATGTTGCACTCACATGGATGGGTTCCTGGAGGTGAAATTGTGTATTTGGGAGTTATTTCGTGGTGATGAGATGCCATAAAAAATTTAGATCAAATGGGCACCTCTAGCTGGTACTTCCTTCATAGAAAATTGAAATGTTCAGAAGCTTGTCAGAGCAATATTGCTGAAAACTTAAACTGGACTAGGAGAAATTTTTGGATATTGTGGAAACATATGACTCCTAGTATCCCAGGGATTTATTTGGGAATTTTCTGATTCATGGAAATATAGGTTGCTTCACAAAGGGTCAATTCTGTCCAGAAGATAAAAGGAATATTCTGGACAAAATTTTCTACTGGACAATGAAATATTTTTGGGTATTGTGGGAGTAGATGATGTCAAGAAGGTGTGGTATTAATTTGGGATTTTTCTGATCAGCAGAGCTATAGGTTGCTTCACAACCCATAGTGAAGATGAGCATTTTCAAAGAAGAGAATGAATTATTTTGAAAGGATAAAATTTAGGGTTTGGTCCAGAGAGTGTGAGACAAGATATTGGCAAGGTGTTGAGGGTGTTGTGATCACTTAGGAAGAAAATTCAAAGAATCCTCAAGTCCAAAGTCAAATGATTTGATTCCAAAAAAAACCAACAAATTGCAAATAAAACCAGATTTTTTTAAAAAAAGTTACCAAAACCAGGGTGTCACAAACCTACCCCCCTTAGGATGAATCTCGTCCTCGAGATCTGGTTTCTCAGGGAACAAATACGGATATGCTAATCTCAGAAAATCTTCTCTTTCCCAAGTAGCCTCTTCTTTGGTATGGTGATCCCACAGTACCTTGTAAAACTTGATCACTTTGCTCCTAGTGGTTCTTTCCATCTCATCCAAAATTCGGACAGCCTTTTCCTCATATGTCAAATCCTTGGTTAATTCTAGTTCTCTCATGTCTGCTTGTTTAATCGGGGGTGCAATGCACTTTCATAGCTATGATATGTGAAAGACATCGTGAACCTCGGACAGTTATGGCGGAAGCTCCAGTTGGTAGGCTACCCTGCCCCTTCTAGCAATCATTGGAAAGGGACCGATATATCTGGGTGCAAGTTTTCCTCGAGTATGAAACCTCTTTACCCCTTTCATGGGAGTTACTCAGAGGTAAGCATAATCTCCGGGCTCAAAAGTTACTTATCGGTGTTTGGGGTCATAGTAGCTCTTTTGACGGGACTTGGCTGCTCGAAGACGCTCTTGAATTTCCTTAACTTGCTTCTCAGCCTCGAGCATCAAATCCATGCCAAAGATACGGCTATCTCCTGTCTATGACCAGTTTAAGGGGGTGCGGCATTTATGCCCATACAGTGCTTCAAACGGCGACATTTTGAGACTTTCCTGATAACTGTTGTTGTAGGAGAATTTCGCATAGGGTAAACTATCCTCCCACTTAGGTCCATAGATGAGAGCACAAGACCGAAGCATATCTTGTAAGCATAGCCAGAATGCTGAAGTAAACAAGGAGCCTCTATCCGACGTGATGGACTTGGGTACTCCATGAAGGTTAACGATCCGGGACATATAGAGTTGTGCAAGCTGGTCAGCCCTAAAAGTGGTCTTTACTGGAATAAAGTGAGCCACTTTGGTAAGTATATCCACGATGACCCAAATGGCATCATGGCCTCTTGTTGACTTGGGTAACCCAATGATGAAGTCCATGCATATGTCATCCCATTTCCATTGGGGAACCTGTAAGGGTTGCAGCAATCCAGCTGGTTTCTGGTGCTCAGCCTTAACCTTATTACATACATCGCAACATGCAATGTAGTAAGCAATATCTTTTCACATTCCTGGCCACCAAAAGGTTTCCTTTAGGTCCTGGTACATTTTTGTGCCCCCTGGGTGAATGGAATATGTGGATTCATGTGCCTCTCTTAATATTTGCTGTTTCAAGTTTTCTTGATCAGGTACGCATATTCGGTTATCAAACCATAATGTTCCCTAATCGTCAATACGAAAGGACTTGGCCTTTCCTTGTTGTATGTTCTCCTTGATCCATAATGTTCTGAGCTTCTTTAATTTCTTCCATAAGTGTTGGGGTGATTTCCAATGTATCTGGGTTAATCGGGCCGCAAAGTACCAAGTTAAGCTTGGCAAACTCCTCTTGTAACCTCGGATGGATACCTTCAGCTATTGCATTTACCATGCCTGGTTTCCTACTGAGGGAATCTGCGACCACATTGGCTTTTCCCGGATGGTAATTGATCCCAAGGTCATAGTCCTTGACCAGTTCAAGCCATCTTCTCTGTCTGAGGTTAAGATTGGGTTGTGTGAAAATATACTTGAGACTCTTATCGTCCGTGTATATTTCACATCGCTGCCCAATGAGAAAATGCCTCCAGATTTTCAGGGCATGGACCACGGCTGCTAATTCCAGGTCATGGGTGGGGTAGTTCTCCTCGTGGGGTCATAGTTGTCTGGATGCATATGCTACAACCTTTCCTTCTTTCATTAATACGCAACCAATTCCACGCCTGGAAGCATCACAGTATATGTCAAAGCTCTTGTGGATATCTGGAAGGATTAAGACAGGGGCTGTAGTTAGCCTTGTCTTTAGCTCCATAAAGCTGCTATCACATTCTTCCGTCCAAACAAATTTGTGATTCTTCTTTAACAATTCTGTCAGTGGTTTGGCTATCTTTGAGAAGCCTTCAATGAAACGACGGTAGTAGCCTGCCAATCCCAGGAAACTGCGGACTTCAGTTACCGTGGCCGGTGTCTTCCAGTTTAATACTGCAGTCACCTTGCTGGGGTCAACGGCCACATCCTGTTCTGACAGAATGTGGCCCAGAAATCCCACCTCTCTTAGCCAAAATTCACACTTGCTGAACTTGGCATACAACCAATGGGTCCTTAGTCTTTCCAGGACAGCGCGAAAGTGTTGCTTGTGCTCCTCTTCATCTTTGGAGTATATAAGGATATCATTGATGAACACCACTACAAACTTGTCCAGGAAGTCCATGAAGACTTTGTTCAGCATGCTCATAAAGTAAGCTGGAGCATTAGTCAGCCCAAATGACATGACTGTAAATTCGTAAATACCATATCGGGTGGTGAAGGCTGTCTTGGGGATATCCTCTTTCCTAATTTTCAGCTGGTGATACCCCATTCGTAGATCAATCTTGGAAAATACTCGGGACCCGTTTAACTGGTCGAACAAGTCATCAATGCGAGGGAGTGGGTACTTATTTTTATTAGTGACCTCATTCAGCGGGCGATAGTCCACGCACATTCGTAGACTGCCGTCCTTCTTCTTAACAAACAGCATGGGTGATCCCCACAGCGAGATGCTTGGGCGAATATACCCTTTCTGTAGCAATTCATCCAGCTGTTTCTTCAATTCCACCAGCTCTGTGGATGGCATGAGGTAGTATTTCTTATATATTGGAGCAGTTCCGGGAATAACATCAATAGCAAACTCCAGTTCCCGGTCGGGTGGCATTCCTGGTAGTTCCTCAGGGAGCACGTCCGGAAACTTACTGACTACCGGAATCAAGTTCATATCTATAGCAATGGTCTTGAATGCCATTCCTTTCTTTGACATCATTCTGCTAGCGGTAAACTGAACGGTTTTTCCTGCTGGGTTAACCAATGTTATTGTCTTGGTGGCACAGTTGATGCAAACTTGGTGCGGTGTCAACCAATCCATCCCCAGTATTATGTCCAATCCAGGGGATTTAATGGCGACAAGGGTGGCTGGAAACCTAACTCCGTGTATCAAGATTTCCAGGTCCTTATATATGACATTTGTTCTGAGCATGGAGCCAGGAGATTGTGCCACCATGATTTTGTGCAAAAGAAAAGGAGAAAATTTGTGTATGGTGGCAAAACTCCGTGAAATAAACAAATGGGAAGCCCCGGAATCAAATAAGATTACGGCAGGTATGTCATTAATAGAGAACATACCGAGAACTACGTCTGGTGCTTCGCAGGCTTCCTCAGCGGAGATATGATGAACTTGTCCACGACGGAAGTTCTGATTGGAGCGGCGTCCAATATTGTTGACTTATGGCTTGAGGTCAGATGGTGGCTTCCCGGCTCTCATGGGGTACTGCTTGGAATAATGCCCGCCTTGACCACAATTGAAACAAGTGTTGTTGCGTCGGCAATCTTCCAGCACTGGTTGCTTGCCATAGGTCTTGTCCTGGTTGCCTGACTTATTGTTATTATTGCCGCCATTCCAAGTGGACTTGTACTCTGTCTGAACCGGTTGCCAGATACGTGGCTTCTGTGCAAACTGCTCGCGGTTGTCCTTCTTGGGTTCAAACTTACGCTTGCGGTCATCATATCCAGACTTATGCTCCCGTTCAGCTATGAAAGCTTTGTTTACCAGAGTCTGAAAGTCCGGAAAATCCAGCATGCAAAGTTGACAACGAAGGATATGGTTGAGTCCTCCTAGGAATCGATCTATCTTTCTTTCTTCTGTGGAGACATCATGGGTGGAGTATCGTGCCAGATTATTGAATTTGTTCATGTATTCACCAACTGCCATGTTTCCTTGAGTAAGAGCAAGGAATTCCCTTTGCTTCACCTTCATTATGCAAGTGGGAATGTGGTACTTTCGGAATACCTCCTTAAATTTCTCCCAGGAAATGTTTTCCCCAGGAGGCCACGTCATTTTTGCATTGTCCCACCAGATGGCTGCCGGCCCTTCCAAGTAGTGAGTAACAAAAAGAACCTTGTCTGACTCATCACAGCGAGCTATTTCCAGCTTCTTTTCCATGGTCCTTAGCCAATCATCAGCTTCAATTGGATCAATAGCTTAACCAAAATTGGGTGGCTTGGTACGCTGAAAATCAGACAGTTTGGAGTGTGTCCCATTATTATGATTTTGTCCTACCATGGTTTGCATACTCCTCAGAAATTCCATGAGATCTTGATTTCTTTTCTCCTCAAACATTCTCATAATTTGATCAGTGGTCGGTGGTTGCGGTGGTGGAGGTGGTAAATCTTCTGGTGGTTGTCCTGCTTGTCTGGCGGATCGACGAACCGGAGTTCCATCGCCGCCTTGGTTACTACACCTCTTCATCCTATATCCATTCCCATTGCAAAATACCGAATCGATGAGCAACATCCATAAGGGAAATATAATGATGTGACACCAAGAAAACAGAATTTTAGAGAGAAATGAAAAGAGCATAATTATACAAGGCAACCCAACATCATACATGGCAAACTAGTAGAGGGTAGCATGGCTAGTACTACTCATATGACAGTTGACATATGCAAAGATGCTATGATGCACACACGTGCTCAACCTCAAACATCCACTCTAGTGACGCGGATGGCACGAGCACTGATAGACTGAAGACTCCTCGTCATCTGACTCTGCCTTGGAATCGGAGCTGATGATGTGGATCACGTCCTCCGGATCAAAGGAGACACGACGACGCTGACGGGAAGGTTCTCCCTCTGAGGAAGAAGAAGCACGACGCCTCAGCATCGGAGCAGCTGGAGTGGCCAGCAGTGAGGCCCACTCAGCTGGGGTCTCACGTCGGATACCAGACGAAGTGCCTGGCGGTCCGAACAAACTAGAAGGAGTCTCAGGCATGTGCGAAGGTGGAATAGGCGGTGTAAACACAGGTGAAAACATAGGAGGAGGAGGAGACTGTGCTGCAGCAACAGCTGCAAGTGCCTCTCGGGCGTGAGACAGCTCCTCAGCCAGGGAGGTGATCATGCAATAACTGGCGTTCAGATAACGGGATAAAACACCAGTCGCACGATCACTTGCCGGATCAGCAGGCGCGAAAAGGACTCGCCCTGTCGTAGGTGACAGGGTGGGGTAGTGAAAGAAACCTGGTTGTGTCTGCATTTCGACCTCATGAAAGCGCAAGTCAGTGAGAGCCTCCATAGAAGCAAACTGAATCGCCAGATCGGGAGTAGAAGCAGTTCCGCCCTTGGAAGAACGAGAATAGCTGCCGATCTCTGACCTCGTAGTAAGGAAGGCCTCGGCGTGATACTCGTACACTGAACCTAATAGCTGCTCTCAGAACACCTGGTATACTGGGTCTTCGCCATTGGGATAAAGTCAAAGCCAGACGCTACGGAGCAGTACTAGAAAAGTGAATGGTGCCGGCTCATGGTTGTAGTGGTACGGAACTGGTGCCATCTACACTCACAAGACCAACGGTTAGCAAAACAAATGATTCTAGATGCATGCTATGCAACAAACAAATGTAGCAAGCAAAGCACACTCCAAGACTCTAGACTAACTGGCTCTAACGCAGGATTAACTAGGTTGTCCTATAGTCAGCACGGCTCTGATACCAAGCGTTGTGGCACCCCGGCTCAGAGGACCGGTTTACCTTGTGTTCCCAACCCAGAGATCATGTCTTCTGGAAACACACAACAACTTGGAACAGAACAGAACTGATCTTTATTGATATGATACAAGTACAAGCTTAGGTATTACATAAGATAGCGAGGCCAGGAGCACTACTCGTGCTATGACAGTATCTACATTATTTATGAAACATCTCAGGGCCTCAGTACTAGCGAGAAATACTACGGCGTAGCGGAACATCGGGTGGGACACTCCATCCCATAGGGACACTGCTGGGACACGACCTAGTTAGCGTAGCACGAACCATCAGGATCTCCATCCACGGCTTCTCCTGCATCTGGCATGATACTCCAGGTGAGTACCTGGAATGTACTCGCAAACTCACAGCAACCAAAACAGTGTAGCAAACAACAGCATGGCAACGACTAGGTTAAATGAAACTGGCATGCTTTTAAGATGTTCACTTACTGTTACCAACTTACTCTCTTCCGAGTTCACACCATGACTCCCGGAGCACTCGTGACCCATCGGTCACTTCTGAACATGAGACAAGTTCTTCCATCATTATTATTACTGTTGACCATACAGTGTGACCTAGTGCGGACTGTGTCCAATACCGTGGACGTGGCTATTCGAATAGATTCTTACACTCTGCAGTGGTTGCGCACGTTACCCACACCATGGACATTCGTCCAATGAAATTTGCCTAACCTGTGACCCTTCTATCATACCACCGACAATCATTCCCCGTCCGAGTCATGCCTTGGGTGGCCCCTGTGTCACTCCTGACACCTGCCACCGTCGTGGCCAAACTAAACTGTCCCAAACGGGGACGCCGGCAAATAACTGAACTTGGGCTCACAAGGTTATCGTCGTCTACCTGATCAGGGCAGCACACACGCATAAACCTCCCTCTTTGGTGGTATCGGTAAAAGAGCACGAGGTTAGACCAAGTCAAGGCCGTCCCATTCCGGCAGATGTGGCTGCACGGGTAAGTCCGGGTCGGTGGCACTTGATCAACCATCAACTTGACATTCATCATGTGAAGTTACTTGTCATATTAGTTGTCTTGAGTAAATGAATTAACATGGCAGTGTTCATGCATGATATCAAGCAATATGAATGATGGCATTTTTATATTAGATTAAATGCAAGATAATTTAACATAAAGCCAATACTATTGTAATGCCTTATGCAATGGATGATGTGGCTTGCCTTGCTCAAGTGGGGTGTCAGCAAACTCCTGGTCTTCTATACCAAAAGAAAATGTCACATAAAGCATTTCTAGTTGCCAAAAATTCTGTGCATATAGGAAAAATACAAAATTTGGCCAGAAAATAAAGGGGCTCAATACAAAACTGTTGCAAAAAGAATCAATTGATTTGGACTTGTGGTTTAAAAGTAATGGCTGGTCAAAGTTTCTGGTCAAACTGGATTAAAATGAATTTAAATAGAAAATCAGAAAATCCTCCAGCGGCCACGTCAAAGGCGTATTCCCAGAATACGCTTCCACTTGCGTACCGCTTTGGGAGCGGCCGGGTCACTGACGGGTGGGGCCCGACTGTCATATTTAAAAGGAAGGGAGAGAGGAACAGGGTACCGCGAATCACCGGCGATGGTTGCCAGTGATAGAGACGGCGGCGGGGTCGGGAGACGGCGGAGATGGATCGAGCGCTCGACAGTGGTTCTCCCTGTACCCACAGCTTCCCCGGAGGTGGCCTAACGGTGTCACCCCCTTCCTCTCCGGCGGCGGCTGGTTTCGGGTGTCATCGGAGATGGTGACTCCGGCAGCACCTCGGCCAGGGAAGAGGTTAGGGAGGACCAGGGAGTCTTGTTGGGCTCGAAGATGGGCTCAGGTGGGGCTGTGGTGGAGTGGAGCTAGTGGGTAGCGGAGCTAGCTCGGCGGCAGAACTCCGGCGAGATGCAAGGCCAGAGGGCCTCCCGGCCTTGGCTCGGCGAGCTGGGGCTCGATTGGTGGTGGATGGAGTGCGGTGAGGAGCTGAGACGGGCTGGGCATGGCCTTTTATAGGCGGATGGGAGGGTTCCCGAACCGATCGGCGCCGTGGACACGTCGCCAGAGCATGGAAGGTGAGGTGGCTATCGCGGCGTCGGGCGAGGTGTCGGAGGAGGGCAGAGGAGTTAATGCGCGCAGTGGCGGCACGCAAGGAAGAAGACAGCCAGCGCGGCCACAGTAGAAGCATGGGCGCAATAGTGCGGCGTTCAGTGGCGGCCGGCGAGGGCGTTTCCGGCGAGGGGAAGGCTCTGGAGCGGCTACGTGGATGGCGGGGAGGCTGTCGGCGTGAGCAGACAAGGTACGGTGACGCGGTTGTCGCGCTCCGACGCGAGCCGTGCCTGGCGGCGCCCAGAGCGCGCGTTTGGCAGCACTGGCCGCGTGGTCACCGCGTGCATTGGTGCACACGGCGCGAACTGGCCTGCCCAACCATGTCTGGTGTGCCGACCTTGGGTCCTGTAGTCCCCCCGTGTCACTGAAACGGCTATATACAACCTGAGCTGAAGGGTAGCATCAAGAACAGTTTCTGGATAGCATCTTGAGGAGGTTCCAGAGAAGAGATGAGTTGGAGATGGAGCCAAAGGATTTGTTTGGGGTATTCTAGGTTGGAAGGACTACCTGCCTGCAGGATTTGAGAAATTTTCAACAAGTTTTGAACATGGTTCATGTATAAACCATATTCTGGCCCAGAAACTTATTGATGATGTTGCACTCACATGGATGGGTTCCTGGAGGTGAAATTGTGTATTTGGGAGTTATTTCGTGGTGATGAGATGCCATAAAAAATTTAGATCAAATGGGCACCTCTAGCTGGTACTTCCTTCATAGAAAATTGAAATGTTCAGAAGCTTGTCAGAGCAATATTGCTGAAAACTTAAACTGGACTAGGAGAAATTTTTGGATATTGTGGAAACATATGACTCCTAGTATCCCAGGGATTTATTTGGGAATTTTCTGATTCATGGAAATATAGGTTGCTTCACAAAGGGTCAATTCTGTCCAGAAGATAAAAGGAATATTCTGGACAAAATTTTCTACTGGACAATGAAATATTTTTGGGTATTGTGGGAGTAGATGATGTCAAGAAGGTGTGGTATTAATTTGGGATTTTTCTGATCAGCAGAGCTATAGGTTGCTTCACAACCCATAGTGAAGATGAGCATTTTCAAAGAAGAGAATGAATTATTTTGAAAGGATAAAATTTAGGGTTTGGTCCAGAGAGTGTGAGACAAGATATTGGCAAGGTGTTGAGGGTGTTGTGATCACTTAGGTAGAAAATTCAAAGAATCCTCAAGTCCAAAGTCAAATGATTTGATTCCAAAAAAAACCAACAAATTGCAAATAAAACCAGAAAATTTAAAAAAAAAGTTGCCAAAACCAGGGTGTCACAGTATATCAATTGGATTTGGGAAAAGGTCAAATGTAATCAAAACCCCAAACATCAAATGGTTCAATAACAAGTGAATAATTCATAGGGATTTCCTGACGTCTACCAACATTACCAATTCTTTCACATTCATCACAAGAAAGGACAAACTTACGTGCATCTTTGAAAAGAGTAGGCCAATAAAAACCAGATTGTAATACCTTGTGTGCAGTTCGGTCTCCCACATGGTGTCCTCCATATGCCTCGGAGTGATACTTACGTAGGATTTGTTCCTGTTCATGCTCAGGTACACAACGTCTAATAATACCATCTACCCCTTCTTTATATAAGTGTGGGTCATCCCAAAATTAATGTCTTAAATCAAAGAAAAACTTTTTCTTTTGTTGGTATGTGAAACTAGGTGGTATATATTTAGCAACAATGTAATTAGCATAGTCTGCATACCATGGAGTATTATGAGAAGCATTTATCATTGCTAATTGTTCATCAGGAAAATCATCATTAATAGGAAGTGGGTCATCAAGAACATTTTCCATTCTAGACAAGTTATCCGCTATGGGATTCTCAACTCCCTTTCTATCAACAATATGCAAGTCAAATTCTTGTAGCAAAAAAACCCACCTAATAAGTCTAGGTTTAGCATCTTTCTTTTCCATAAGATATTTTATAGCAGCATGATCAGTGTGAATAGTGACCTTGGAATCAACAATGTAGGATCTGAATTTATCACACGCAAACACAACTGCTAAAAATTATTTTTCAGTAGTAGCATAATTTCTTTGAGCACTATCTAGAGTTTTACTAGCATAATGGATAACATTTAATTTCTTATCAACTCTTTGTCCTAGAACAGCTCCTACATCATAATCACTAGCATCACACACAATTTCAAAGGGTAAGTTCCAATCAGGTGGTTGAACAATAGGTCCAGAAACTAAGGCTTTCTTAAGTACTTCAAAGACTTCTACGCAATCATCATCAAAAACAAATGGAACATCTTTTTGCAAGAGATTAGTAAGAGGCCTAGAAATTTTAGAGAAGTCTTTTATAAACCTACTATAGAAACCAGCATGACCAAGGAAACTTCTTATACCTTTGATATCTTTAGGACATGGCATTTTCTCAATAGCATCAACCTTAGCATTATCAACTTCAATACCTCTTTCAAAAAATTTATGCCCAAGGACTATACCTTTATTCACCATAAAGTGGCACTTCTCCCAATTCAGGACAAGATTAGTTTCTTCACATCTCTGCAAAACTCGATCAAGGTTACTTAAGCAGTCATCAAAGGAAGTTCCGTAAACGGAGAAATCATCCATGAAAACATCAACAATCTTATCACAAAAGTCAGAGAATATAGCAGTCATACATCTTTGAAAGGTAGCAGGTGCATTACATAAACCAAAAGGCATACGACGATAAGCATAAGTTCCAAAAGGACAAGTAAAGGTGGTTTTCTCTAGATCTTCAGGTGATACAGGTATTTGAGAGAAACCAGAATAACCATCTAGGAAGCAAAAGTGTGTATGCTTAGATAATCTTTCTAACATTTGATCAACAAAAGGCAAGGGGTAATGATCTTTCCTAGTAGCTTTATTTAATTTCTTGAAATCAATTACCATCCTATAACCACTTACAATTCTTTGTGGGATAAGTTCATTTTTATCATTAGGAACAACGGTGATACCTCCTTTCTTACGAACACAATGAACAAGACTTACCCATCTACTATCAGCTATAGGAT
The DNA here is from genome assembly GCA_039707655.1 of Elymus sibiricus. NCBI lineage: Eukaryota > Viridiplantae > Streptophyta > Magnoliopsida > Poales > Poaceae > Elymus > Elymus sibiricus. The sequence goes on from CM077676.1 coordinate 79,108,536, forward strand.
AAATTATACCTGCCTCTAGAAGCTTTAATATTTCAGTTCTTACCACATCCTTCATTCTAGGATTCAGCCTTCTTTGATGATCAACAACGGGTTTAGCATCTGGCTCCATATGAATTTTATGCTGACATAAAGTGGGACTAATTGCCTTAAGATCATCAAGAGTATATCCAATAGCAGCCCGATGCTTCTTCAGAGTTTTAAGTAATCTATTTTCTTCATGCTCTGAAAGGGTAGCGCTAATAATAACAGGATATATCTTCTTTTCTTCAAGATAAGCATATTTAAGTGTATCAGGTAATTGCTTTAATTCAAACACAGGAGCACCCTTAGGTGGAAGTTGATCTCCCAAGGTTTCAACAGGCAAATTATGTTTAAGGATAGGTGCTTGTTTAAAGAAAAGCTCATCTATTTCATTTCTTTCATTCATATGCATATCATTCTCATGGTCTAGCAAATATTCTTCTAAAGGATCGGTAGGAGGTACAGCAATAGAAGCAAGACCAAGAATTTCATCTTTATTAGGTAATTTTTTATCATGAGGTTGTCTACAAAACTTAGAGAAATTAAACTCATGAGACACCTCACTAAAATTAACACTGGCAGTTTCTTTAGTGCAATCAATCTTGGCATTAACTGTATTCAAGAAATGTCTACCAAATATAATGGGACAAAAATCATCTTGTGGTGATCCAAGAACAAGAAAATCAGTAGGGTATTTGATCTTACCACACAAGACTTCAACATCTCTAACAATCCCAAGTGGTGAAATAGTATCTCAAATTGCAAGCTTAATAGTAACATCAATATCTTCAATCTTAACAGGTGCAATATCATTCATGACTTCTTGATAGAGAGTAAACGGAATAGCACTCACACTAGTACCAATATCACATAAACCATGATAGCAATGATCTCCAATTTTAACAGAAATAACAGGCATGCCAATTACAGGTTTGTTTTTATCTTTAGTGTCTGGCTTAGCAATTCTAGTTACTTCATCACAGAAATATATGACATGTCCATCAATATTATCAACCAAAAGATCTTTAACCATTGCAATATTAGGTTCAACTTTAATTTGTACAGAAGGTCTAGGTGCTCTAATATTACTCTTATTAACCACAGTTGAAGCTTTAGCATGTTCCTTAATCCTAACAGGGAAAGGAGGTTTCTCAATATAAGTAGTAGGTACAACTGGATCAACATAGTAAACAATTGTTTCTTCTTTAACACTAACAGGTTCTTCATTCATTTCAATAGGTGGATGATATTTAAACCATTTCTCCTTAGGGAGATCAACATGAGCAGCAAAAGATACACAAAAGGTAGCTACTATCTCAGAGTCAAGTCCATATTTAGTACTAAACTTATGAAAATCATCAGTTTCCATAAAAGATTTGACACAATCAAACTCGAGATTTATACCTGACTCATTACCTTTGTCGATTTCCCAATCTTCGGAGTTACGTTTAATTCTTTCCAGAAGATCCCATCTAAATTCAATAGTTCTCTTCATAAAGGAACCAGCAGAAGAAGTATCGATCATTGATTCATCATTATGAGAAAGCCGAGCATAAATGTTTTGAAGAATTATTTCTCTTGAGAGCTCATGATTTGTCGAGGCTGGATTTCCGGGACACAATATCCCAGAAATTAACCCCTCATGTTGTCACCAGCCCCAGGATTACTGTTTGCTGGTGGACACTTCCTTGATACAGAATTCCAAGCAATTACAAGAATTTGAGTACAAGGCCATAAGGTCTAATAATACAACAATGATTTCTAACAGCGGATGGCAGAAGCGGGTAGCGGATCTCCATCTCTAGTGGGGCTCCATTCCCACAGGAACATCTGACCTAAATAACTCCTATCCCGCGTGGCTGCTATCTCCGATTCCTAGGTTGCGCGGTGTGCCTTCGTAGTGCTCTTCTCCTAATCATGATCTGGCCAAGACAATAGCCAAGGACAAGCCAGTGAGTACGTTTGAATGCACTCGCAAACTTTATGAACAAAAGTTATACCAAATGCATGTGTTCATGATGGATTAAATTATATGCATATGCTGACCGAAATTAAAGCATGGCATGATAATTATTAATACGGTGTGGATGAATAAATATATCATTTTATAAATAAACCAAGGAAATAAAATGGAACATCGGGCGTTGGACCGCCCGAAAAATCCCAAGAAAAATGCCTAATGGGTGTCTGAATGTGACGCCCCGAGAGGTCTTGAAAAGAAATGCCAAATGGGTGTCTAAAAGCGATGCCTCGAGAGGTCTTGAAAGGAAATGCCAAACGGGTGTCTAAAAGCGACGCCTCGAGAGGTCTTGAAAAGAAATGAGTATCCAGGTGGATTAACCATCCCAAGAGATACTCAGAAAAGAAATAAGAACTGAGTATCCAGGTGGGTTAACCATCCCAAGAGATACTCAGAAAAGAAAATAAAACTGAGTATCCAGGTGGATTAACCATCCCAAGTGATACTCAGAAAGGAAATAAAATTGAGTATCCAGGTGTGTTGGGGATATAACCCCGCGGTTAACCCTGTTGGCGACTCATAGTGCAAGAGCCTAAGCCGACCCAGGAAGGCAAGACGAGAAGACGACGACTTACAGGTGGGCCAGTTGAAGATCCAAAGCCTGGTGGCGACTCAAGGCCCGAAAGGGTAAGCCGCCACGTGAAGACTTACCTTGTAAGACTAGGAAAGTAGAACCGGGGTCGGTTACGTTGTGTAACCCGACCCGGATTCTTGTAAGCCCAGGGTTTCTACCTATGTATATAAAGGTGAGCCCCTGCGGCGGGTTGGAGGGGTGAGGAGAGACAGACAAGCCTTACGGCGAGAGAGATCAAGCAATCGAGAGATAGGGCAAGCCAGCCACCCCTTGTACTCAATATACCAGTTAATACAGCTTAAGCAGGACGTAGGCCTTTACCTCCACCGTGAGGGGCCGAACCTGGGTAAACCCGTGTCCCTTGTCCCGCTTAACCCCTTTGAGTCCACTTCCATGGCGTTGACTCCGAACCTAAGCCTTCGGGCATCTGCCGTGACAAAACCACGACAGTTGGCACCCACCGTGGGGCTAGCGCTCGATGGTGTTGAGTTCTCAAAGGGTGCTCTCCTCGGGGGCGAGGGGTACGTGGTCGGCGAGATGACTAAGAGCCGCCGCGGAAAGCTTTACATCGACGACGCCAGCTGGGGTCCTGAGGCTGACTCAATCGAGTACAGCTTCCGGGTCCCCTTCGGTGGAATCCATGTCTTCATCGGCAAGATTGGCGGATCTGAACCCGGGCCGGACATCTGCACCAACATCGTCGAGCCGGCCCGGCGCAAGCAACCCGCCCGGAGCATGCAACCCGCCCGTTCTGACCCGGGCAGGAAGCACGTCTTCGTCGGCTTCACTCAGGGCGTAGAACTTGAGGGTTCTGTGTCCGAGGAAGAAACTCACGACTACTCCGGGGAGGAATCTTCATGTGGGGAGACGGAATCGATCTATCAGCTTCAGGATGGAGGGCTTGGGGGTTACGACGAGCCTTACCCCGAGTCAGAATGCCATGAGCCGGAGGGTTATGAGCCGCCAAGTCATGCAGCCGTCTTCATGGCCGGTTCAGCGACGGCTCAGGGCAGTACACCTGGTGCGGCCGTGTCCGGGTCAGGCGCGCCCCCGGCTCAAGTTCTCCTGGATCTGATGAACGAGCTTACAACCTTGATGGCAACTGAGGTCACTGTTGCGAACCAAGCGGCCCGCAATGCGGAAATCACTAGGTTGAAGGATCGGATGGCCGCGGTCCAGCAGGAAGTTAACGAGCTGAAGGCTCAGATGGATGCTGAGGCGGAGCGCCTTAAGGCAGATGCTCTTCGCCTCGAGATAGAGCAACAGTCGGCCGCGGCGGTTCAGCGGATGAGACATCAGTCCCGCTTGCCGGAGCAGTATGAAGCTAGGAATCTCTTCAACACGCCAGGAACGGGACGAAGTGTGCCTTTGGCCATAACCCGGACGGCGGAAATACCTGAGAGCCGGGCGGCGGTTCAGCGTCAAGACCCGCCACGACGGGGCCAAAACCCGCCACCGCTTTATCAGACACCGCCGGGTCATTATTCTAACCCGGCGGAGAACATGGTGGCAGCAGCAACCAGGCTTGATACAATTCCGATCCCCGATGAGGCGCCTTATGCAGAAGAGGTGTGGAACGCCATCGGATATCTGCGCACGGCGATGGCCCAGCAAGAGAAGTATAACTACAGCCGGAGTCGCGTGCACTCAACGCCCATCCACAGCCGTAGCTACAGCCGGCGTTATGAGTCGCCGGCGGTTTCTAGCAGCGAACGACATCGTAACCCGCCGCAAGCGGATCGGGCGGCTCTGGATGCTCAGACATTGGTGGATAAGGCGAGAGCACGGCGAGAAGAGGCGGCTCAGGCAGCGGCGGCGTCTCAGGAACAGACAGTCGCCCCTTCCGTTTTAGGAGGAGCGGGGTTGACTTCCAGGGCTGTGGGGGTACCGTGCTTGGTACCGGCTCTGCGGAATGAGCGTCTACCGAAGGATTTCAAGGGTCCTCGTAAGGTGCCCAATTACACTGCTGATTTACCTCCAGAGGCCTGGGTGGAAAGTTATGAGCTAGCCATGGAGATGTTGGACGTTAGCGATGCGGTCTGCGCCAAGTATTTCATCATGATGCTGGAAGGGCCGGCTCGCACATGGTTGAAGGGTTTGCCACCCAACACCATTAACTCCTGGGCCGAGTTAAGGGCGAAATTCATCAAAAATTTTAAAGGAACATGCAAGCAGCCCATGACGATTGTGGATTTGGACCATTGTGTACAGCGTGAGGACGAGTCAGCTCATCACTGGGTCCGGCGGGTCTCTACTATCATCCACTCTTCGGAGCAGATTACGGCGGCTCGGGCGGTTTTAATTCTTGAGAAGAACTGTCACTTCACGCCTTTGAAGCAGAAGCTTGGCCGGCTCAAGCGGTCATGTCAAGACATGGGGGAGCTCATGGCGGCTCTCACCAAGTATGCGGATTCTTACAATACGAAGGACTCGGGCTCTGATGAGGAGAAATCAGGTCAGGGGAAGAAGTGTAACAATGGCAAGGGTCAACAGCCGGGTACGGCTGGAAGTAACAACGCTGGAAAGCGGAAACACTCGGAAGGCGGGTCAGAGCTAGTGGCTAATACCAACACTGGGAATAACCGTGCTAAGGGCAATGGGAATTATAGACAGCCTTTTAACAGGGGTAAGATTCCTCTAGAGGAGATGCTTAATAGACCTTGTCCAGAGCACAGCCGAAATGGCAAGCAAGCAGATCATACCTGGGGAAATTGCAGCGTTATGCGGGATTTCCGGAACTACAGCATTCAGCAGCATCGTAACAACGGTAATGGCCCGTCGGGCGGTTCAGGGCCGGGCGGCCAGGGTCAAGGCAACCAACGAGGTCATAAAACAGTCTGGTGGCGGAGGCCAGCAGCAGAATAACTAGTCAGGATATCAGAGTAACCCGAAGCAGCTCAGCGGGGGTCAGTACCACGTCTTCACAACCAGCCTTGATAAGCGGGAACGGAAGGTACGCAAACGGGCGGTTAACGCGGTCATGCCGGCTCTCCCACAGTATCTCAAGTGGTCTGAGTATGACATCACTTGGAGCAGGGCGGATCACCCGCCACGTGTTGATAACCCGGGGCAGCTAGCCTTAGTAGTTGCCCCCCAAGTGGGAGGATACAAGTTCACTAAAGTACTTATGGATGGCGGCAGCAGCATCAACATCTTGTACTATGACACCTTTCGCCGGATGAACTTACTTGACAAGGATCTTAAGCCTTCTTCAACAACTTTTCACGGTGTGGTACCAGGAAAGTCGGCTTACCCAGTCGGGAAGATCTGTTTGGAAGTGGCTTTTGGTGATGAACACAACTACAGGGTGGAGTCTCTATGGTTTGAGGTGGTCAAGATCAAGAGCCCGTACCACGCTATTTTTGGACGGCCGGCTTACGCGAAATTCATGGCCAGACCCTGTTATGTGTATTTGCAGCTCAAGATGCCCGGCTTGGAGGGAACGATTACTATACATGGTGATCGGAAGACGGCTATGGAATGTGAGGAAGGTGATGCGGCTTACGCAGAGACAAGCTGTGCAGAGGTAGAACTTAATTTCTATAAGCAGAATGTTGACCCGGCAGATATGACCTCTTTGAAGAAACCCAACACGGAATCTGAGCCGCCCCTCAAGTTTTTGGCAGAAGATACTAAGTTGGTGGACTTTAAACCGGGCGACTCATCACAGCAGTTCACTATTGGGGCCAATATGGACCCCCAATAGGAAAGTGCGCTCATCGAATTCATCCGTGAGAATCGGGACATCTTTGCATGGAAGCCTTCTGACATGCCGGGTGTACCAAGAGAATTTGCTGAGCACCATCTTAATGTGGATCCTAAGTTTAAACCGGTTAAACAGTTCCTCCGGCGGTTTAACGAAGAGAGACGTAAAGCCATTGGAGAAGAGGTGGCCCGGCTCTTGGCTGCAGGGTTCATCGTCGAAGTGTTTCACCCGGAGTGGCTTGCTAACCCGGTGTTGGTACTTAAGAAGAACGGCACGTGGCGCATGTGTGTGGATTACACGGATCTCAACAAGGCGTGCCCGATTGATCCTTTTGCCCTCCCCCGCATTGATCAAATCATTGATGCCACGGCGGGTTGCGAGAGCCTATGTTTCCTGGATGCTTACTCCGGGTATCATCAGATCAAGATGGCGGTTAAGGACCAAGAGAAGACGGCTTTCATAACGCCTTTTGGTGCTTTCTGCTATGTGTCTATGCCTTTTGGGCTCAAGAGTGCCCAGGCGACTTATCAGCGCTGTGTGCAGAAATGTCTTCACAATCAAATTGGGCGCAACATTCATGCTTATGTGGATGATATTGTGGTTAAGTCTCGGAAGAAGGAGACTCTGCTCGAAGACCTGCAGAAGACGTTTGATAATCTACGGGTTTACAAAATGATGCTTAACCCGGCCAAGTGTGTTTTTGGAGTTCCAGCAGGAAAACTCTTGGGGTTTCTAGTTTCAGAGCGAGGCGTTGAAGCTAACCCGGACAAGATAAAAGCTATTACCTCCCTGTCAGAACCAAAGTGTGTTAACGATGTTCAGCGCCTGGCGGGTCGAATCGCTGCGTTAAGCCGGTTCATAAGCCGCCTGGGCGAGAAAGCTATCCCCCTGTATCAGATGATGAAGAAAACAGACAACTTCATCTGGAGTAAGGAGGCGGGTGAGGCGTTTGAAGCTCTTAAGAGGCAGCTGTCTGAGCCGCCCGTCTTGGCTGCTCCGATTGAGAAGGAACCTTTGCTCCTCTACGTGGCGGCTAATAACAGAGCAGTCAGTGCCGCAGTGGTTGTGGAGCGAAAGGAGGCAGGGAAGGAATATCCGGTTCAGAGGCCGGTTTACTACATCAGTGAGGTGTTGAGTGAGTCTAAGCAGAGGTACCCCCATTGGCAGAAGCTGGTGTATGGGGTGTTCATGGCGAATCGCAAGCTGAAGCACTATTTCTTGGGTCACCCGATTACTGTGGTGAGCTCTGCCCCGTTGAGGGACATAATTCAGAACAGGGAGGCCACTGGTCGGATTGCAAAGTGGGCATTGGAACTTGGGCCTCTCAACCTGACGTACGTGCCTCGTACGGCTGTCAAGTCTCAAGCTTTGGTGGATTTCATTAACGACTGGACAGAGCTGCAGGCGCCCGAGGAAAAGCCGAATAACACTTATTGGACGATTCATTTTGACGGGTCTAGACAGCTAGAAGGCTCGGGGGCTGGGGTTGTCTTAACCTCCCCTAAAGGTGATAAGTTCTGTTATGTGCTCAGACTAATGTTTACTTGTACTAACAATGCAGCTGAGTACGAGGCCTTGCTTCATGGTCTCCGGGTGGCGAAAGAGATGAGCCTGAGCCGGGTTCGATGCCTTGGCGATTCAGACCTCGTGGCTCAGCAGGTTTCAGGCACTTGGGACTCCAAAGACCCAAGGATGGCAGCTTATCGTCAGGCGGTGGATGAAATCGCTGGTCACTTCAAAGGCTATCAGGTGGACCATATTGACCGTCGCAAGAACGAGGCGGCTGACCGTTGGCAAGACTCGGCTCACAGCGTAAGCCGGTGCCGCCTAACGTCTTCTTGGACGTGTTACACCACCCGTCTGTCAAGCTGCCTTCAGAGGAAGACCTGGCTGTCCCTGACTCGGAGGGGCCATTGGTGGCGGCTCTACATGCTACTCCTGACTGGACGTTTCCTTACTTGGCATATCTGACGCGCGGCGAGTTACTAGAGGATGAGATCTTGGCCAGACAAATCATAAGGCGGTCTAAATCTATGACTATCTTCAATGGCGAGTTACATAGACGCAGCGTCACCGGCGTCTTTCAGCGGTGTGTTTCACCAGAAGAGGGTAAGGAGATTTTAAATGAAATTCACGCTGGCGACTGTGGTCATCATGCCGGCTCAAAATCTTTGGTGGCCAAGGCTTTCCGTCATGGTTTCTTCTGGCTGACGGCTCATAAGGATGCGGAAGACCTGGTTCTTAAGTGTGACGGATGTCAGAAGTTTGGGCGTCGTGCTCACGTACCGGCTCAGGAGCTGCGTATGATTCCAATTACTTGGCCGTTTGCGGTCTGGGGGCTTGACATGGTTGGACCCTTCAAAAGATCTAAAGATAAGAAGACCCACCTTTTGGTGGCGGTGGATAAATTTACCAAGTGGGTGGAAGCTGAGCCGGTCAGTAAGTGTGACGCGGCTACGGCGGTTCAATTCATTAAGAAGATAATCTACCGTTTTGGTTATCCTCACAGTATCATCACTGATAATGGTACAAACCTGTCCAAAGGGGCTATGCAGACGTTTTGTGAGAGTGAACATATCCGGCTTGATGTTTCGGCGGTTGCTCATCCACAGTCCAATGGTCAGGCTGAGCGTGCTAACCAGGAGATCTTGAAAGGTATCAAGCCCCGGCTTATGGTTCCTTTGCAGCGAACACCGGGTTGTTGGGTTGAGGAGTTACCATCAGTGATATGGAGCATCAATACTACTCCCAATAGATCGACGGGTTATACACCTTTCTTTATGGTTTACGGCGCGGAAGCTGTATTACCAAGCGACATACGTCATGACTCGCCGCGTGTGGCGGCTTATGTTGAGCAAGACAACGAGAGGGCGTGTCAGGATGCGCTAGATGCTCTGGAGGAGAAACGTGATCTGGCGGCGGCTCGTTCGGCGATTTATCAGCAAGACCTGCGTCGCTATCACAGCCGCAGAGTTAAGACCCGGACGTTTCAAGAAGGCGACTTAGTGTTGCGTTTGATTCAAGACCAGACGGATATGCATAAGCTATCTCCTCCATGGGAAGGGCCTTTTGTGGTCAGCAAGAATCTCAACAATGGGTCATACTACCTAGTTGACGTGCGAGACGAGTCAAATACCTCTGGGCAGGAGACCCGCCGGCCGTGGAACATAGTTCATCTACGGCCTTATTACACTTGAGTCATTGACTCCCGCCGTTGTACATATCACATATATGATAAATAAAGTTGGCATCCCCATAAGCCGGGGCTTCTGCCGTTTTGTCGTGTATATCAGATTGTGCACAAGTTATGTCATCGACAAGGTCAAATTGGGGTGCAGCGAGTTTAATACTTACCCCGTCTTTGATGAATTATTCCAAAATTGGGGTGCAGCGAGTTTAATACTTACCCCCAATTTTGATGATTTTTTCCAAATTGGGGTGCAGCGAGTTTAATACTTACCCCCTCTTTGATGACTTATTCCAAAATTGGGGTGCAGCGAGTTGAGAACTTACCCCCTCTTTTGATGATTTTTTTCCAAATTGGGGTGCAGCGAGTTGAATACTTACCCCCTCTTTGATGACCTTTTTTCAAAATTGGGGTGCAGCGAGTTAGCCACTCACCCCCTCTTTTGATAATCTCTCCAATATTGGGGTGCAGCGAGTTGGCCACTTACCCCCTTTTTGGATGACTTGTAAGAGCAGAGAACATCATACATCATGCATTGCATCATGCATCGTGCATTACATCATACGTCATGCATTGCATCATACATCACACTTACATGTCATTCCGGTTTTGACAAGCCGGGTCAAGGAAAGATTATGAAACAAGACGCAAGACCATGAAAGACATCTCCGGGTTGTTCTGTTATAAGCCGCCCTTACAACAATACAGAAGTTTTCTGTCTTGTTTATTTTGCAGGTTTTATCTTTTTTGATAAGCCGCCATGGACCTTGAAAGCATGGTTGAGAGTAAGAGCATATGAAAGATATCATTGCAGCAAGACTATTCAAAAAGGGTTATACGCGCACGAAGGCACAACTCAGGCATTTCCGATGTCTCTACAGCTATTACAAAAGCTCCCCATGGAGTACAAGACAAGGCAAGATTAAAGTTTTTTACAAAAGACAGCCTTGGCGGTTCAGACAGGCCGAGTTATCAGTTTCAGCCGAAAGTACAGCTCGCTGGCTAGTCATCCTTCGCCGGGTCTTCGACCTCTTCGATCTGAAGATTGTCGACATCCCAGTTGCAGCGTGTTAAGGCCTCAAATTGGGTCTGGTCGAAGAAGGGAGATGCATCAAGGTCAGGAGCGAAGAGCTGCTTACGACGTGCGGGAGTCAGGCTCTTCGATTCAAAGGTTGGGCCGCGCACGCGTTTGTTTTTCGCGTCATAAGCCGCCTGGTATGTGGAAAGGTCTAACTCATTGGCAAGACTTGAGGCCAGCACCCGGGAATCTTTCATACATTTGATGTAGTCGGCTTCTGTGAAATCTGAGCCGTCAACCTTTTTGGCTGGGAACCCGTCCGTCATTTCCGCTGTAGTTAACTCCGGGGCAAAAGCAAGACACCGGCTTAAAGCAGCCATGGCTCCCTGCCTGGCGGCTGACCGTTTGAGTTCTCCAACCTGTTTGGGCAGGGTGGATAGAAGTTCTATCACCCCCTTCATATGCTTTGGGATGCATTTCTCGGTCAGCATCGCCTTCATGGTGCAGAGGGTCCCGCAATATAACTGTTCGGTTAAGGAGTAGATGGCTTTCAGCTTAATCACGCTGTCAGAAGCGAGTTGGCGGCTCCGTTCACCTGCAAGATAGTCAAGTATTATAAGCCGCCTGTATGAGTTATTCAACAAGACAAGGTAATTTTCAAGTGTTGGCACTTACCGAAGATCGCAGAGGTCATTCTGGAGATATGGTCTTTGAGAGTTTGTAGCTCATCGGACACAACCTTAAGCTGGCTTTCAGTGTCGTTGGCTCGTTGGGTTATAGCAGCTTTTTCCGCCTCAGCCGTCTTTTGATAAGCAGCGAGTTCAGCCCGGGTTTTCTCCAGCTCTGTCACGGCAACTCGCCATTTATTGTCCGCCTCAGCCCTGGCGGCTTGTTGCACAGTGAAATTCGACTCAGCAGTTGCTAAAGCTTCCTGCATTGCGCAAAAGACAGTTTCAAAGGTTTTCAATCAGGATATGATTCGCACATTGGTGAAACTATTGTGTTATAAGTCTCAAGCAGATTGCAAGCAATATACTTGACACTTGGGGGCTAATGCCTGTGTTTTTCTCTAAGTCTACATGGCAGTCCCGGCTCATCTTTGTTAAAGTTAAGACGGCACTTGGGGGCTACACAGAGCTCTCCAAAGTTTACAATAGAGTTCTGGCTCATCGTCATGACCCGAACGAGGGGGCTACACTTGGATCAACCCTTTCAACTAAGTACCGGCTCAATATCAGTATTAACCCGATACTTGGGGGCTACAGGTATTATAATTTGAAGTATGACAAGAAGTATAAGACCCGGTCTACTATTATGCAAGACTAAACCGGATCTTGGGGGCTACATAAGGGTATAAGGAAAGCAAGAAAGGAGCAGTACCTCAAATTTGGACTTCATAAGGCTAACAAGTTTTCGCTCCATGTTGTGGCTTGCGCTGAGACGATTTAAATAGCCGGCATGAAGATCATCTGTAGACATCTTTTCCAACGAGGGCAATGCAAAGTCGAATCTTTCTGGCGAGTTCTCTTTAGCCTCGCCGGTGTGTCTTGTCAGCACATGAGAGGTCGATTGATAACCCGCCCCAGTAAGAGCGACGTTTTTGGTAGCTGGAGAGTTCGGCGTTTGGAAGTCAGTTCGTGGAGGACTCGTAGGAGCGACCGTATCATGAACAGCCGGCTCGTGGGGCTGAGGATCATCGGCAGGTGTTTCTTTTATAGCTTCTGTAGGCTAAGCATGAGGTACAGGGGAAGCTGGCTTGGATCTCTCCGGCTCTTGGACAGTGGGGGCGGCTTCAGACCCGTCGGTTTTCTTCCGCTTCGCTTGAGCCCTAGAGAGCAAAAACAATTGTCAAATAAAAGACAAGATTGAAGAAAAATATAGTGCAAAGGAAAATGCATACTCTGGGTTGATTCTCAATGGAGGCAGCTTAGTGGCCGTTGAGTCGCCAGACGAAGGGGGTGAGTCCTGGAAAAGTTACAGTTCTTCAGGTAAAGTAAGGTTGCAAGACAAGACTGTTAAGATGATCAGACTTGGGTAAAAAGTACCTCTGCAGGACGCTTCCGGGAAGCCGGGGAGTTGGGTAAGCCGCCCATCAGCTCCTCAGAGCCAGCACTCCGGGTCTGACGCCTGGAGGTGTGCTGTTGCTTTTTCAAAAGAAAATGGCAGTCCAAGTAAGCAAGAGGATGAGAGAATGGGACTTTTCGGATAACCCGCCGTTTCTTCTTTGGGGGAGAATTTTCTAAATTGGAGGAAATATTGATTACCTCAGGAGCATCCACATGGCTGGTCTCTGGTTCAACCTGTGAAATAAATATCATCAGTAAGCTGTATAAAGAGACGGTCAGAAGAAGTCAAGCTTTACCTCTGAATCGTTAGACTCAGGAATGGAGGAGGCGGTGGTTCTCCTTTTATGAGCAAGGGTTTTACCCGCCCTGGGCTTCCTCACGGGCGGGTTGAGTTTTTTCTTCCAGAAATCTGAGCCGGCCTGCGCACAAGCCACCAGAGAGGTTAAAAGATGCAAATTAAAACGAGCAAGACGAAGATTGTAAGGTTTCCAGAAGTTTTTCTTACAGGCGGAGCCGGGTTCTGGGCATAGAAGGGTCTCAGCCCAATTTTATCACAAATTTCCTGTTTTTCGCCGAGAAGATTTTTAACGCTATTGCTGATTTCCTGTTGTGACAATTGGGCGTTTGAGAAGCAGAGGGGGTCATTGGGTTCACCCGTGTATTCAAACATAAGCCGGTCACGCCGGCTCAGGGGCGATATTTGCCAACTGACCCAGCAGCGGGTCAGGTCGACACCAGTTAATCCGTTTGCAATCAAAGCCTTGATCTTGGCAATGGAAGTGGCATACTTCGCTCTTTCAGTAGTGGATAGCCTGTCGGGAAGTTCTCCGGAGCTGGCAAGCCGGGTAGGGCGGTAACCCGGCAGCGGATTTTCACCCTCCGGAGAAGTGTCTTTGCAATAAAACCAGGTCCTGTTCCAGTTCTTAGGATGACTTGGCAGGGTAGCAGATGGGTAAGGCACATCTCTCCGCCTCTGGATAGTCACGCCGCCGAGTTCCAGACTTGAGCCACCTGCTTTCTCAGTTTGACGGTTGATATAATGGTAATCACGAAAAATGTCCACAGAAGGTTCTTCTTGCAGATACACCTCACTCAAGACTTGGAATTGGCAGATATTGGTGACTGAATTGGGTCCTATGTCCTGAGGGTGAAGCTTAAAAAAGTGCAGAACACCTCGCGGGCGGGCTGAAGCCGCGGACGAGGTGGTCAGCGAAAACAACGACTTCTCCGTCTTGAGGTCTGGGTCTTTTCTCTAACCCGGGAGCCCGCCACTGAATGACGTCCCGAGCCGGTAACACGCCTATCTTCACATAGTCCAACAGTAGATCTTCGGTAACTCCGGATTGGACCCAGTCACAAGACGATGTTGCGCTTGACATATTGGCGGGGTAAGTGCTGAAATTTAAAAGCCAGAGGTATGTTGGCGGGTTAAGTGAAAGAAGCAATAGTCAAACTTTATGGCGAGTTACAAACATATGTGCTAAGCCGCCCGAAAGATCAATGGCGGGTCAGTCGTCAGTACCCCCAGGATGGCCCAAGATTTCACTAAGTATGGGACAAACAGATTTCACAATCTGCGGCAACATTTTTGGATCTACGAGCGGTTCGGAAAGGGGGAAAAACACTAACCCTAGCAGACAGTGGAAGAACAGATAGATCAGGGACTCGTTAAGGCTGAAGCAGAATCAATCCGTACAAGATACAAAGGGGGAGCTGATCACTACCGCAATGTATTTTGACTCGATTTGAATTAAAATACCGTTCCTAGCCCTAAGAACGCGAAGAACAGGGATGAACTCCGGCGAGCTCCATGAACAGTACAGATCTAATACGAGTCCAGGGAGAGGCAGAAGCTTTACCTTGATGATTCGAGGGAAGAGCGGAGGAGCACCGCGGTTTTCTGATCCCGGTTGGGTTGGTGTAGTGGCCCGTTTCGAGTTCGCTGGAGAGGAGCGACGGCGGCGGGGCTGTTTGCTACAGTAGTCGCGACGGTGTCGGGAGGAGGAAGAAGAAGTGACATGGTAAAGGAGCGACCCTGTGCCCATTTATAAGGGTAGGTGGTGTAGTGAAACGGCAGGCCCGGAGATCGAGGAGGCGATATAGTTATCATGACTGAGATGGCGCCTCGTTTCTCGGATGGCGGGTAAATGAAAGATTCATTGTGATGTCACTGTTGGATATGGCGGGTTAGGGAAGACCAGTCAAAGTTGCAGTTCCAGAAGACCCGCAGAAGACTCGCCAACTGAAGAATTTAAATTGACATGAACAGGTTCAAATCAATTTGGGGCCTAATGTTGGGGATATAACCCCGCGGTTAACCCTGTTGGCGACTCATAGTGCAAGAGCCTAAGCCGGCCCAGGAAGGCAAGACGAGAAGACGACGACTTACAGGTGGGCCAGTTGAAGATCCAAAGCCTGGTGGCGACTCAAGGCCCGAAAGGGTAAGCCGCCACGTGAAGACTTACCTTGTAAGAGTAGGAAAGTAGAACCGGGGTCGGTTACGTTGTGTAACCCGACCCGGATTCTTGTAAGCCCAGGGTTTCTACCTATGTATATAAAGGTGAGCCCCTGCGGCGGGTTGGAGGGGTGAGGAGAGACAGACAAGCCTTACGGCGAGAGAGATCAAGCAATCGAGAATTAGGGCAAGCCAGCCGCCCCTTGTACTCAATATACCAGTTAATACAGCTTAAGCAGGACGTAGGCCTTTACCTCCACCGTGAGGGGCCGAACCTGGGTAAACCCGTGTCCCTTGTCCCGCTTAACCCCTTTGAGTCCACTTCCATGGCGTTGACTCCGAACCTAAGCCTTCGGGCATCTGCCGTGACAAAACCACGACAAGGTGGATTAACCATCCCAAGTGATAATCAGAAAAGAAAATAAAATTGAGTATCCAGGTGGATTAACCATCCCAAGTGATACTTAGAAAATAAAATAAAATTGAGTATTCAGGTGGATTAACCATCCCAACAGATACCCAAGGTTGCACATAGAAGAAAAAGGTTAGTCCACAATAACACTTATGATAACAATAATATCCATGATAGCATCAGTAGTGACAATAATCATCCGGCAAAAACGAATCATGCTCAATTTTAATTATTTCCTCCGAAGACCGACACTAAGACCGACACTTGACCAACCCGGACTGTATCCTTAACCATGGACACGGCTATTCAAATAGGATTTAAAAACTCTGCAGATGGTGTACTCTTTACCCACAAGTAAAGGGTTTCTTTAGCCAACACCGAGACGTTGACTAATTATTTCCTCCGAAGACCGACACTAAGACCGACACTTTTCTCGTGACTGATTCTTTCCTGCAGATTAGTTCCAGACCAACATAGACATAGGTGACATGTGAAAATAACCATACTCACTCGTACTTCATGTTTAAATGAAGATAAAATATTTTCAAGGGATCATGCATGTATAACGAGCAATATGCAACTTTTATTTGAATTCAACATATTCATGATTCAATTATTCATGCAAACAATCAACCATGCATTCGGCATATCAAGTGTTCAAGATGCTTGCCTTGAGCATGCAGAAAGATTGGGGGCACTCTAAAACTTTGAAAATTTTATCTTCCCTCCATTTTCCTATTTTCAAAATATTGAAATTACCACTTAAACTTGAAGCAGTACAAAAAAGTTGTTTGGAAATTTTTGAAATAAATACTAAAATAAACTAGATGAAAAATGAGGAATTTCAGAAAAAGAATCAAGTTATTTAGAGTTTAGATGATTTTCCTAGGGAGTTTCTAAGCTGAAGTAAATGAAGAAATGGGCTATTTAATAGATCCAACAGAAACAAAGCTTCGGAAAAATGTTCACCCTAGCTGGATTAATAGAGCATACATTTAGGAGTATGCAGAAATTTGAATCATCAAGTTTGGTTTTGAAATGATTGCTGTAGGCTTATTTGAAACCTGCTGGAAAAGAAAAAGAGAAAAGGAATCAACCTGATGGGCAAGCAAAAACGTGCCCTGGGCGTGGTTTAGCCGCATGGCGCCACTGGGCCAGGCCCAGTCGCTCGGTCGCGCCGGAGGGTTGCCGACGTCGAACGCGTATTGGTGGGTATAGGCTTTCCCCGCGCGAAGACGGCTTCATGGGAGTCCGTCTCCACTTACGGGAGGCTCGATGCGGTCTGGGGTCCCTGACAGAGGGGCCCGCAGTGCCACCAGTCAGGTTTGACTGGTCGCCCACGCCCTCTTTCTCCCGTGGCAGAGCGGAGGCGCAGCTCCGACGATCCCCGCCGGCGAACGGCGGCAATTTCCGAGGGGGCAAGCATGGAACGGGCTCAGGGGGTGCTGGCGACCCCGATGAGGTGCAGCACGGTCTCCGAAGTCCACCCAGTCGTCGGCGGTGAGCTCTCCCGCGGAGCTCCAGCGGAACTCGAAGAGGGCTTTTGCCCACGGTGGCACCCGAGCTAAATTGAGAGGGGGAGTGGATTCGTGGGGTTGAGAGGAGGCTATATGTGAAGAAGGAGGTGAGGGGAGGCACTGGTGGCGTCGGAATCTACCGAAGAGTGACGGCGGCCGAAGCTGCCGGAGAGGAAGAAGGCGACCGCTCCAGGTCATTCTGCTACTCGAGGGAGCTCAGGGAGGGAGAGGGAGGTGCCGCCTTGAGGATGGAGGGGCCTGAGGTGGTTTTATAGGCGTGGAACGTCGGTTCCCCTGGCTTCTAGAGAACGGTACGTTGGCGGGCAGCCATTAATGGCGCCGTTGAGGTGGTTGTGACCGGTGGCGAGGCAGCTGAGGTAGTTGGCAGGGTTGGTGCATCATGAATAAGCTCAGGTGGTGTCGGGCGACTTGTGGGCAAGCCACGCGTCTCGGTAGAGACGTGGCATAGACGGAGGCTATGGTGGCGGCGGTGGACGGTGTTGGTTGGCGCTAGCAGACCGGGGGGGTGTGGGCGGCTTCTAGGTTACTTTAGTGATCCAGAGGAGGATCAGGACGAGAGGGGAAGCAGCAGAGGAGCGACAGGGGTTCGGGCGTCGGCGGCTGCAGTCCGGGTGCTCTGCTCGCGCGCTGGACACGCACATGAGCTGCTCGACGAAATGACACTGGGACCTAAAGGACTTTTTTGAAGATGAATTTTGGCAGGGTGATGCTCCTGGGGATTCTAGAGAGGATGGACATGATGGTTTGGCTAGATGAGTAAGTTTGTAATGCAAGTTCAGGGGGGTGCAAGTTTCTGCTATGCTCACAATCTGTTTGATAAAATGCTATGGCTATCTAGGAATCTTTGTTGGCTATGAAAATTAGCAGGATCATGCTTCATTGCATGATAGATGGGATGGTGGAGTTGGATGGATCAGAGGAGAAACTTGCAAGTGCAAGTTTGAATGAAATTCAGTTCTGGATTGAAAATACAGAGAATTATTTGGTGGACCTAAACGATGCAAATGGGGGGAGGGTGATCTCCTGGACTTAAGGGATTGGTTGGAAGGACTATAAGTGGGAAAATTTTCAGAATTGTTTGATGAAGGAAAATTAGGGTTGTAGTTATAACCTAGGAATGGGACAGAATTGAAAAGAGGATGTTTTGCTCAAAATTTTCAAAAGACCAAGTTGGGTTTTTGCATAAAAGTGATCTATAGGCATCACATGACCCCTCATAATTTTTTGTGGAATTTTAAAAGAATTATTTAAAATAATTATAGTGCAACAAAAGCATTTCAAAGATTGAAAATGCTATTAAAAGGATTATTTTGGGCAAATTTTCTTATTAAAAATATTTCCTACTGTTATTTAAAATATAAATGAAATGATTTAAGAAAACTACCAAACCCCATAATATTTTACAAAAATTTCTATATGGAGGGAAGAATTTTAGAAAACCAATAACAGAGAAGGTTCTGAAACAATAAATGGCTTCGCATAATTCAAAATTTTATTTCTGGCCAAATTTTACTTAATAAAAATATGGTTAAATTTTTGGGGTGTTACAAACTCTACCCCCCTTAAGAGAATCTCGTCCTCGAGATTTGTTAAGGTGGTTTTGGCAGTCTTGCCTAGAATTTACTCAGCCACCACATGCCGACAATTTATGCTAGATCACGCATACTACTATTAAGACAATGGCACACAAGTAATTTACGAACTTACCACGCCATACTACTGCTACTACAAAAATACAGGGAAACCGGGCCACTAAGGCCCGACAACAATTCTGGTGGACTCAGTCCACCTCGTTGACATCTAGCCGGGCGGGTCTCGCAGAAGTCGATGCTTCTCCGTGTGCTTCAGTGTCGGAGATGGCTGGGGTAGGATGGGGAGCTACAGGGTTGGGGTAGCGGTGGTGTCCCTCGCGGGGTGTCATGGCCACAGTCCCGTTGGAGTAAGTCTCCAAGAGACGACGGAGTTCCCTGGGGAAGACGAAGGCGTTGCCCAGATGGACAACAGGGGCAGATTCCGAGGGCTCGATCGGTCTCCTGAACAGCACTATCGGGGTGTCAGTGGTGGTTTCAGCTGCTCTTCTTACCAGAGTCAGGAGAGCGAGCGTCCTGTGGGTCGCAATCAGATCAAGGGTGACCTGATCGAAGAGTGCCTCTTGCGCTCTCAGGTAGCGCACCACATGCACTAGAGCAGGATCCGTCTCATGGTCTCCGTTGGCGACTTGGGTCGGGCTACCATAGCCTTCATGACTAGGGTAGTAGTAGAAAGGATGGATGTTAACCCTCGGCGACAAATGCCGGAGATTAACTACAGCCTCTCAGGCTGCAAGTTGGATGGCTTGGGGCTCATCGGAAGTCGTCCTCCCGGTGAACCAGTAGGGGCGTTCTGAGGTGGTGCCCCTCCCGTAGATGTGCACCGTGGCCCAGAAGTGGTGGATGGCATCACTCGTGTGCTCCTGGTATACAACATATTCCGGGGGCTCTTCTATGCCAAAAGCAGGATGAGTGAGATTGGCGAGGATGACTACAAAGTCTCCAAGCTCGGCTGCGGTGGTCTCGTTGCGAACGATGGGACCAGGCATCTTGGTGATTGGATATCGAACTGAGAGTGAGGCTGTGATGTGCTGAGTTGGGGCAAGGTTTTCTTTATAGGCTAACTGAGTCTTCCATCGCACACTTGTGGATGGGACAACTCAGGTGTCGGCCACAGGCACATGGCCTATGGGCAGGGTTGATAGGTTGGGCACCGACTGTCAAAAGATGTCGGCTGGCTACTGTGTAGGCTTATCGGATGATTTGGGCTTGGCTACGGACAGGAAAAGTTTTGGGTGGTGTGGAAACCTAGGGATAGCGACAAAGGCTAAGATAGGATTAGCCAGTGGTCAGCCTGGGCTCTGATACCAAGGCTGTCGGGGCCGGATTTCTGGGACACAATATCCCAGAAATTAACCCCTCGTGTCGTCACCAGCCCCAGGATTACAGTTTGCTGGCGGACACTTCCTTGATACAGAATTCCAAGCAATTACAAGAATTTGAGTACAAGGCCATAAGTTCTAATAATACAACAATGATTTCTAACAGCGGATGGCGGAAGCGGGTAGCGGATCTCCATCTCTGGTGGGGCTCCATTCCCATAGGAACAGCTGACCTGGATAACTCCTATCCCGCGTGGCTGCTATCTCCGATTCCTAGGTTGCGGGGTGTGCCTTCGTAGTGCTCTTCTCCTAATCGTGATCTGGCCAAGACAATAGCCAGGGACAACCCAGTGAGTACGTTTGAATGTACTCGCAAACATTATGAACAAAAGATATACCGAATGCATATGTTCATGATGCATTAAATTATATGCATATGTTGACCGAAATTAAAGCATGGCATGATAATTATTAATACGGTGTGGATGAATAAATATATCATTTTAGAAATAAACCTAGGAAATAAAATGGAACATCGGGCATTGGACCGCCCGAAAAATTCCAAGAAAAATGCCAAATGGGTGTCTGAATGCGACGCCTCGAGAGGTCTTGAAAAGAAATGCCAAACGGGTGTCTAAAAGCGACGCCTTGAGAGGTCTTGAAAGGAAATGCCAAATGGGTGTCTAAAAGTGACGCCTCGAGAGGTCTTGAAAAGAAATGAGTATCCAGGTGGATTAACCATCCCAAGAGATACTCAGAAAAGAAAATAGAACGGAGTATCCAGGTGGATTAACCATCCCTAGAGATACTCAGAAAAGAAAATAAAACTGAGTATCCAGGTGGATTAACCATCCCAAGTGATACTTACAAAGGAAAATAACATTGAGTATCCAGGTGGATTAACCATCCCAAGTGATACTCAGAAAAGAAAATAAAATTGAGTATCCAGGTGGATTAACCATCCCAAGTGATACTCAGAAAAGAAAATAAAACTGAGTATCCAGGTGAATTAACCATCCCAAGAGATACCCAGGGTTGCACATAGAAGAAAAAGGTTAGTCCACAATAACATTTATGTTAACAATAATATCCATGATAGCATCAGTAGTGACAATAATCATCCTGCAAAAATGAATCATGCTCAATTTTAATTATTTCCTCCGAAGACCGACACTAAGACCGACACTTGACCAACCCAGACTTTAGTCCTTCACCGCGGACACGGCTATTCGAGTAGGTTTTAAAAATTCTGCAGAGGGTGTACTCTTTACCCACAAGTAAAGGATTTCTTTAGCCAACACCGAGACGTTGACTAATTCCGATTACGGTCTTTGGGTTGAAAACACACCTGACCGGCACACACCAGATTAACTTTCCGGATGCCAGGAATCACCCAAAGCATCGTTCAAGAAAAACTCTAAGACGGGGAGACCATCGTCTCGAATAGCATGGGATCACTATTTATAACACGCAGATTACAAGGGGTGCCCCCCTCTCGGCCCAGCCGGATACACCCATGCCCCCTGACTAGGTGACATGCCTACCAGAGGCCTCTGGTATCTTTCACCATGGCCTCTCTGTACGGTGTGTGCAATGAAAGGGGTTAACAACATACTGAACCGTACCCTACCCGTGGTAGGGACAAGTGGCAGCACGAAACAAGTATGGGGGTTACCGAAACAAGACTCGATCTACGGTCGACTCAGGAGGTTAAAGTTTTCCTGCAGCGGTTAGCGCAATATATTTCATTGGAAGTACCCAACAGGGTCACCACCTGGCATGTCCCAACATGCCCTCACTAATCATTCTCGTCACAACGAGATGTCAGTCTCACGGTCACTTTTCTCGTGACTGATTCTTTCCTGCAGATTAGTTTCGGACCAACATAGACATAGGTGACATGTGAAAATAACCATACTCACTCGTACTTCATGTTTAAATGAAGTTAAAATGGACTATTTAATAGATCCAACAGAAACAAAGCTTAGGATAAATGTTCACCCTAGCTGGATTAATAGAGCATAAATTTAGGAGTATGCAGAAACTTGAATCATCAAGTTTGGTTTTGAAATGATTGCTGTAGGATTATTTGAGACCTGCTGGAAAAGAAAAAGAGAAAAGGCATCAACCTGATGGGCAAGCAAAAACGCGCCCTGGGCATGGTTTAGCCGCATGGCGCCACTAGGCCAGGCCCAGTCGCTCGACCGCGCGGGAAGGTTGACGACGTCGAAGGCGTATTCGTGGGTATACGCTTTCCCCGCACGAATACGGCTTCAGGGGAGTCCGTCTTCACTTACGGGCGGCTCGGCGCGGTCTGGGGTTGCTGACAGAGGGGCCCGCAGGCCCACCAGTCAGGTTTGACTGGTCACCCACGCCCTCTTTCTCCCGTGGCAGAGCGGAGGCGCAGCTCCGGCGATCCCCGCCGGCGAACAGCGGCGATTTCCGAGCGGACGAGCATGTGAACGGGCTCAGGGGGTGCTGGTGATCCCGATGAGGTGCGGCACGGTCTCCGGAGTACACCCAGTCATCGGTGGTGAGCTCTCCCGCAGAGCTCCGGTGGGACTCGAAGAGGGCTTTTTCCCACGGTGGCTCCCGAGCTAAATTGAGAGGGGGAGTGGATTCGTGGGGTTGAGGGGAGGCTATAGGTGAAGAAGGAGGTGAGGGGGAGGCACTGGTGGCGTCGGAATCAACTGGAGAGTGACGGCGGCCGAAGCTGCCGGAGAGGAAGAAGGCAACCGCTCTAGGTTGTTCTGCTACTCGAGGGAGCTCAGGGAGGGAGTGGGTGGTGCCGCCTTGAAGATGGAGGGGCCTGAGGTGGTTTTATAGGCGGGGAACGTCGGTTCCCCTGGCTTCCAGAGAACGGTACGTTGGCGGGCAGCCATTAACGGCGCCGTTGAGGTGGTTGTGGCCGGTGGTGAGGTAGCTGAGGTAGTTGGCGGGGTTGGTGCATCATGGATAAGCTCAGGTGGTGTCGGGCGACTTGTGGTGGAGCCACACGTCTCGGCAGAGACATGGCAGAGACGGAGGCTATGGCGGTGTCTGCGGACGGTGCCGGTCGGCACTAGCAGACAGGGGGAGGGTGTCGGTGGCTTCTAGGTTACTCTGGTGATCCAGAGGAGGATCAGGACTAGAGGGGAAGCAGCAGAGGAGCGACAGGGGCTCGGGCGCCGGGGGCTGCAGTCTGGGCGCTCTGCTCGCGCGCAGGACACGCACATGAGCTGCTCGATGAAATGACACTGGGACCTAAAGGACTTTTTTGAAGATGAATTTTGGCAGGGTGATGCTCCTGGGGATTCTAGAGAGGATGGAAATGATGGTTTGGCTAGATGAGTAAGTTTGTAATGCAAGTTCAGGGGGATGCAAGTTTCTCCCATGCCCACAATCTGTGAGATAAAATGCTATGGCTATCTAGGAATCTTTGTTTGCTGTGAAAATTTGCAGGATCATGCTTCATTGCATGATAGATGGGATGGTAGAGTTGGATGGATCAGAGGAGAAACTTGCAAGTGCAACACTACTAGGGAAAACCTTATAGGTGGAGGCTTATTAGTAGCGCGGCTTTGTGGAACGCGCTACTGCTAATTTACAGTAGCGCGGGCACTGCACAGGCGCTACTGCTATCCACTTATTAGTAGAGCGGCCCAGACGAAAGGCGCTACTGTTATGTGAGGCCCCCTTAGCCACCAGGCTATGTATAGTAGCAGCGCGGCCCGCCGGAAGCGCGCTACTGCTAAAACTTTAGCAGTAGCGCGTGTTGCAGACCCACCGCTGCAACTAATGTTGTACTGTGCCACATGGTGGGCCCCGCTTAGCAATAGTGCGGCCTTCAGGACCGCGCTACTGCTAACGTTTTAGCAGTAGCGCCGTTTTCTGGCCCGCGCTGCTGCTAAGGTGTAGTAGCCACCTTTTTCAACCCTCTCCCCCCTCCCCCTTCCTCTCTCCCTTCACTTTGCCCTCCCCCCTCCTCTCTCCCTCACTTTGCTTCTTCCTCACTTTGCTTCTCCCCCCATTACTCTCTTTCTTCTCCTACCTCTCTTTCTCTCTCTTTAATGCCCCTAACTACACCACACCTCCATTAATGCAACCCCTTTCTCTTTTCCGCACTTTTCCACCCCCTCCACTATTTAGAGCCATCTCCTTCCCCAACTAGCTATGTAGATCTACCCATTTAATGAAGTGACCTTTCTACCTCCCCAACTAGATCTATCCATTTAATTGTGCGTGAGCTTCCTATGTTTTGCCGAAATGTCGATTTATTTCCGTTTCGGCGAATTTCGAGCAAACTCTATATGTCCTATTTTTAGGGAAGGTCATGTCGAATTTTTGTATGACTTTGATGCATGCATGCGTTTTTATAATCATTTTTCTTATTATTACCACGCAGGCGATCATGATGTTCAGTGGAACGATGGTGGAAAGGTGGTTGCGATCGGCGGTGCAGGACATGTATGAAAATAATCGGACAGAGATTTTATGTCCGTGTCGAAGATGCAAAGGAGGAGTTTGGCTCGACCCCTATAAGGATGGTCGTTTGAAGGCGCACCTGCTCATGACTGGTTTCATGGATGGCTATACTCGGTGGATAAGTGAAGATGATGAGGATGAGGACGCCGACGGGGCAACCAATGACGACATGGGGCCAGACGAAGAGATGACCGATAATGGCGGCGGAGAAGAGGCCGGATAGGGCGGCGGAAAGGGGCCGGACATGGTGGCGGCGGAGAAGAGGCTAGAAATGGCGGCGGAGAAGAGGCCGGAAATGCCTCCAGAGAAGACGCGGACATGCCGCAGCCTTCGTCGCAACTAAGTTCAATCGTGAGGGACCCTCATGTTCGAGACCTGCTTCACAAGAAGACGAGTAGCGACAGAGCTGCTTCTAGAGAGGAGGCCAAGCTGGAGCAACTGGAGGTAGACTCGAAGACTCCATTGTATGATGGTTGCGATCCCGAGGTGACCCGCTTGAGTTTCACGCTCGAACTTCTAAAGACGAAGGCTAAAAACAAATGGACCGACAGAAGCCTTGTCGGGGGGATGACCCCCGGGTAGGCCCAAGACGGCGAAACGACACTTCAAAACTTTGCCAGGGGAGCGTCCCCTGGGCAATGTTCATCCTGGCACTGTTCATCCGGGTTGAGCCCTGGCACTTTTCATCCTGGGACTGTTCATCTGGGTTGAGCCCTGGCACTGTTCACCCTGGCCGGGTTGAGCCATCCGGGTTGAGCCCTGGCACTGTTCACCCTGGCCGGGTTGAGCCATCCGGGTTGAGCCCTGGCACTGTTCACCCTGGCCGGGTCGAGCCATCCGGGTTGAGGCACTGTTCACCCTGGCTGGGTGGAGCCATCCGGGTTGAGGCACTGTTCACCCTGGCCGAGTTGAGCTATCCGGGTTGAGTCATCCAGCTGGCCTGCCCCTCGAAGTCAACCACAACGTCCCGTCAGACTGCGCGGACAAGACGGCCACACTCTACAGTAGAGCACTGTAGATTTAGCGGCTGGCACGGTAGACAGACAGCCGGCACTGTTCACACGTTTTGTGTCCCCTGTCCCCCCAACAGTGTAGTTAGGCCATCTCTTGTCCCCTGGGCTCCCATTTATAAGGAGCACCAGGGGAGGCCTCACAGGCACGCGAGCCACTCCCTCTCGTTCTCTCATTCACACACACGTACGCAGGAAGAGGAGCGCTCCCAGCCTCCTTCTTCCTCTAAATACAGCTCCAGGAGCAATTCTGTACTGATATACACACCGCATATATTCCAGACATGCAGGAGTAGGGGTGTTACCTCCCACGGAGGGCCCCGAACCTGGGTAAACCATCGTGTCCAGTTGCCCAAACCCGTTCCGGATCTCCACTGCAGCCTTGCCCTCACCTCAAGCCATCCCATGGCATCTGCCGTGATCCCGCACCCCCCGCGAGAATACCACGACAGTTGGCGCCCACCGTGGGGCTCGCTGCTACTGGAATCGTGGTCCGGGCGGGACCCTCTTCGTCACCACTACCGCGACGTCGCCGCCGTCCAGAGGCGGCATGCTCGCGTGCCTCCGCGCGCTGCTCCGACCGCGGTCGCGCGTCCGCTCTCCACCGTGCCGCCTCGCTCCAGCTCCCGCATGCCCGCGTGTCCGCTCCTTGCTCCCGCGGATCTTTTCCTCTAGATCGAGCTCTTCCTGCACGCCTCGTTTTCCTGGACGCATCGGCCTCGAGCTCGCGCTCGTTCCTGGACGCCTCCTCGTCTCCGCACGCGCTCTGCTCCAGCCTCTCCCTCGTTTTTTCTTTTTCACACTAGTACAAGCAAAAAAAAAGTCCCAGGAAGACACCCAGTGGGCAGCCGCCGCTGCTCCGCCCCGCCGCTCCCGCTCCTCTGCGTCGCACCTCGCCGCCTGCGCCTCTACCCTGCCTCGCCTCCACGCGCCCGCGCCGTCGCGCCGGCTGCTCGGACGCGTGCCCGCCTCGCCTCCACGCGCCCGCGCCGTCGCGCCGGCTGCTCGGACGCGTGCCCGCCTCGCCTCCACGCGCCCGCGCCGTCGCGCCGGCTGCTCGGACGCGTGCCCGCCTCGCCTCTCGCGCTCGGCTGCGCCTGCTCCGCCCCGTGGCCGGCTTGCCGCTCGCCGGCTCCGCCCGCCCCGCGGCCGACTTGCCGCACGCCGGCTCGCCTCCCGCCGCCTCCGCTGCTTCCCTCCGCCACTGCAGCCGGCTCCGCGCCCACACCGCCTGCGCGACCCCTGCGGGTCGCCTGCTCCGCCCTCCGCGTCCCCGCGTCGCTGCGCCCGCAGCCGCCCCGGCTCACCGCAGCGCCTGGCCGCCTCCGCGTCGCCGCTCCCGCGCCTGCCGGCCTGGCCGCCTCCGCGTCGCCGCTCCCGCGCCTGCCGGCCTGGCCGCCTCCGCGCCTGACGGCTCCTCCGCGCCCGGCCGCCTCCCGCGCGCCTGCGGACCTGGCCGCCTCCCGGACTCCTCCGCGCCTGCGGACCCGGCCGCCTCCCGGACTCCTCCGCGCCGGCTCCGCCCGCTCGCCGCCTCGCCCAGCCGGCCTCCCGCACGCCGGCTGGCCGGCTCGCCGCCCCGCGCGCCGGCTCCACCCGCTCGCCGCCTTCTGCCACGCGAAGACCCGGCCCGCCTCACTCCCCTCCCTGCGCCGTGCCGCTCGTCCGCCAGCGCTCGGCCACCAGCATCTCAGCCTGCGCGCGCCCCTGTGGCCGCGCGTCCCGCCCTCCGCGCGTCCCGTCGGCGCGCTCGCTGGCCGTCGCCAGCTCCCGCTGCCCGGCTGTCGTGGCCGGCTGCCCAGACAGAAAAGGGCTGGCTGAGAAAAGTCAAAGGCCGGCTGGCCAAAAAAAAAAAAAAAGATGTGGCCGGCTTGAAGAAGTGAGAGCCGGATGCCCAGCCGACATAAAAAAACGGGAGCGCTAATTTTCATCCGGATGAAAACTATTCGCTTTCGTCCATTTTCTGAGCCGTGCGAGCTGCGCACGGAGATTCGTGTTTTTCTTTTTTTATTTGTCTCGTTTCCTTATCGGGCCCGCGTCGTTGACCCGTTACCCGCAAACACGCGCGCGTTTCTGCCGCTTCTCCTTCTCCCAGTCTCGTCATTTCGTACACGCAACCCCGAACAAAGTCGAGCGAGAGAGATGGCCATGGCGATTTGGAGCGCCGCCTTGCCTCTTGATCCAGCGTTTTGGTGGTGATTTGTCCGTGCTCTCCCTCTTGGTGCCCCGCTTCCTCTGCCTCATCTCGGTTCCTGCCGGCAGGATCTGCTGCATCTCTTCACCCCACAGCGACCCGTCTCCATTTCCGCCGCTGGCGATTTTGTTCGTCGGATTCGATATCCCCCCCCCCCCCCCCCCCCCCGCCCTCCCCTTTTGTTGTTCATGTGATCTGTTAGGTAGAGAGTAGGATTTATGTGTCAGATCTGTTAGTTGTATCCATGTCCGCAGCTATTTCCCTTGTAGATTTGAGAGGTTGCGTCGTTTTCCTGGATGCTTCTGATTGATGTGGTAAGCGCGGTAGCTGGGGTAGGTGGGATGCACGTAGATTTGATCTTCTGTTTCTGTATTTTGTTGGCCGTTCGAGTTTGAGTTGTTCATGCCTGGGACGGGTCACCACACAAATCCCCTAGCCCTATTTGGCTTGTTTACTTGTAGTAGTCGGGTGTATTCAGTCGAATTTGAACTCTGTTCCCCTTAGACCCCCTTGGGTTACACTGTTCCCATCAATTTTAATAGTGATTTCAAGTGTAATTATACTGGATTTTTCAGTGATTTACATTGTAATTCGTAGTTAATTTTCTAGTTTGTAAACTGAGCCGTTGTCACTCCCCCTGCTGTTGTGATGTATTGTGGGTCAGCAAAACAAACCTAGAGTTGAGTGTCTTCAGTTTGTTTGTTGTTTGTTGGTTGTAATATAGTTCAGTGTTCATCCAGCCTACAACAAGTGCTAGTAGGTATTAATCCTGCAGGTAGCAAGTATTAAGGCTCAAGTGTCCTCAATCTAACAACCTTAGGTTGGATTGGTATGTTTTGTCTTTTCAGGGAGAGTAGTAATTGTGCATGCAGTTTTTTAGTGTGGTATAATTGATGTTCAGGGGTGCTTCATGCGGTTTGTGCTGTTAGATGCACTGCTCATCTTTAGGATTTACACTGTGCGAGATTGCTATAGAGGGTTCTCCTCAGTGAATTTATACTGCAATCCTTAGTGGATTTACATTATATTTAGTAGATTCTACACT
This sequence comes from Elymus sibiricus, assembly GCA_039707655.1. NCBI lineage: Eukaryota > Viridiplantae > Streptophyta > Magnoliopsida > Poales > Poaceae > Elymus > Elymus sibiricus. Next base: position 79,137,157 of record CM077676.1, read on the forward strand.
AGAATTATCTTTTGGATTTACACTGTAATCCTTAGTGGATTTACATTGTATTTTTCTCAATAGATTCTACATTGTAATTATCTTTTGAATTTACACTGTAATCCTTATTGGATTTACAGTTTATTTATTGTTCGGTTTTACACTGTAATCCTGATTGGATATACAGTGTATTTTCTTAGTCGTTTTACTGTATTTCTATTTTTGGATATTGCAGTGTAATTCTTAGTGGAATTTTAGTTTTAGTTCTCAGGAGATATTTTCACTGTAATTCTCAGTGGGGTTCCACTGTAATTTCCCCCCATTTTATCTGAAATTCCAGTACGATTTACAGTGTGAATCTAGTTCCACTTATATCCTCAGTTGGTTTTTCATTGTAGCCGATGGACAGTAATTCTCAGTTGGTTTCCACTGTAATATTTGTGCTATTATTTTGTTAGTTCTTTTTTCCAGTTTATTTGTGTATTTTATTTCACCAGGATCATTCTTTTGTGTATAATCCACTGATTATATTTGATTGTATTTGTAAATTTTTTTGAATTGTTCATTTAGTCTCTTTTCACCTCAGTTGTTGTAATTAATCGTATGCCCTTGTAATAAGCTATTTTTCATCTTAGCGTGTTACCCTTTTATGGAAGATTTTTGTATTCTTTCGATTTAGTTCATGTGTTCTTTTTTGTTATTGTGTATTTGCCTGGTCCGTTATGTATCTGGTTATCTCTATGTACTAATCACCAGTGTCATTCTTCGCAAATAAACTTAAGTCAACCACTGAAGAATTGATAGATGAAGACATTTTTATCTCCTTCATGTGTGTTGCCTTGTCCACTTTCTTGTGTCCAAATTCAAGCCTTTCTCCCAGCCCCAAGTACCTCCACATATTCAGAGATTGCAGTTCTGTCATGAACTATATTTTATCTAGGTTTGTATATGAGTCCCTCCTTACGAGTATTAAGAAGTTCAAGGATTCTACCAAGGTTGCTTCTAAGAGACCAGTCACATTTGGCGGCCGTCTATGCATCAGTAGTGAGTTTTGTCCTTTTTGGACTTTTTAGTGTCCTTGATTTATTTTTGGTGTATTGTTATTGATTTACCATTTTCTTTATTCTTGTTTCTGCTAGGTTTCATATCTTGACAATGTGCATTTTGGGCTCAATTCACTCCCTGACACAAAGCCTAGGATTCTAATTTGGAGAGGAAATAAAGTTAAGCCTATGTTCACACCGTAATTTTGATAGTGGTTTTACTGTGTAATTCTAGTTGGGTTTACAGTGTAATTCTTAGTGGATTCACACTGTAATTTTGATAGTGGTTTTACTGTGTAATTCTAGTTGGGTTTACACCGTAAGTCTTGGTGGATTTACTGTGTAATTTTATTTGGATTTACACTGTAAGTCTCAGTGGATTAACATAGTAATTTTGTTACTGGTTTTACTGTGTAATTTTAGTTGGGTTTACACTGTAAGTCTTGGTGAATTCACATAGTAATTTTGTTAGTGGTTTTACTGTGTAATTCTAATTGGATTTACACTATAAGTCTTAGTAGATTCACACTGTAATTTTGTTACTAGTATTACTGTGTAATTCTAGTTGTGTTTACACTGTAAGTCTTGGTGGATTCACACCGTAATTCTTTAGTTGTTTTACTGTGTAATTCTAGTTGGGTTTACAGTGTAATTCTTAGTGGATTCACACTGTAAATTGAATAGTGGTTTTACTGCGTAATTCTAGTGGGGTTTACACCGTAAGTCTTGGTGGATTTACTGTGTAATTTTTTTGGATTTACACTGTAAGTCTCAGTGGATTAACATAGTAATTTTGTTACTGGTTTTATTGTGTAATTCTAGTTGGGTTCACATTGTAAGTCTTGGTGAATTCACATAGTAATTTTGTTAGTGGTTTTACCGTGTAATTCTACTTGGATTTACACTGTAAGTATTAGTAAATTCACAGTGTAATTTTGTTACTGGTATTACTGTGTAATTCTAGTTGTGTTTACACTGTAAGTCTTGGTGGATTCACACCGTAATTCCTTAGTTGTTTTACCATGTAAATCCTAGACCATTGTACTAACTGATAGCTCTTTACTTATTTTTGTTTTCTTCAGTAAATTGTTTTTGGTGTGTTTTCCTAATTTTTTTAGTTCCAACACAGATTAATAATTTCAGTATTCTTTGGCATGCCTATGTGACTCCTATGATGCATAGAAGGATTGATTTCGAAGAGTTTGATGTGTTATACCCAGCTGTTCCTAAGCAAGATAATCGGTATTATTTTTTGGCTTTTAATGTTTTATTTTATTTTTATATAGGTTGTATGAAAGCTTCTTTTCTTATTTGTGTTTTTTGTAACTTTTCAGCGATGATTGTGGTGTCTTCACATTCAAGTATATGGAGATATTCACACCAAGAACCCAGATGGCAAACCTTTTCTCTAGTGCAGACATTTTAAATCTTAGGATCAAATATGCAAATGAGATGTTTTTCAGCCCCTTGAACAGCTGCGACAAATCTCTTGTCACTGATTTCTTTCTTCATGTATGTTCTTATTTTCCTTGTCATCTGTTATATTTCATCTCCTCATTTTTAGTTTTAATTTTTCTTTTACTAATCTGGGCAGTTTACATTGTATTTATTAGTGGGCATGGTGGAAATTACAGTGTCATCAGTGGTAATATCTGTGCTCAAGCAGCTGGCTTTAGATGCTTTTTTCTGTCTGGACATGCAGTACATGTTTTTTTTATTTCCTGCTTTAGGTGATTTTCTATTGGGTTGGAAAAGTTATGGACCCGTTTAAAAAGGTGAGACAGAACAGGGGACACAGGACAGGGGACAAGTGTCATCTTATAATTGGATGGAAAATTTGGATGAAAGCTAATTGCTTTTCATCCGGATGTAAAATAGACACTCCCTAAAAAATACGGAAGAAGAAAAAAGAGAAGAAAAAGACGGCCAGCTGTGCCCCGCTTGCCGCGCCGCCGCCAGGCCGGCTGGCCCGCCCCGCCGCTCGGCCGGCCGGTCTGACTGCCTGCATCGCCGCCTAGCCAGCTGGCCTGCCCGCCCGCTTCGCCGTCGGGACCAGCTAGAGGGCCGGCTCGGCTGCGTCCCGCTCCGCCGCCTGGCCGGTTGGGCCTGACCGGCTAGGGCGCCCCTCGACCGCCCGGAGGCTCGGGCCGCCTGCCGAACGTCACCTCCGACCCGTCCGCGGCAAAAAGCAATGTGAGCTCCTCATTCGCATACCTTTGCACCGTGAAAACAACAGATAACCCCGAGCGACCCTGGGGGGCTATCTCCGCATTTTTTCCGGCTGCTTTACTGTTCATCCCCAGCGCCAGCTAGTCTTGGCCCGGAAGCTTGCCATTTGGCCCCATTCGTTTTCCCCGCAGACGGCTTAGTAGCGTGTACGGTACCAAAAGCCCACTCTTCGTCTCAGCCACAGACCGCACCGCGGCTGTCCGGCTAGCGAGAGCAAAAGCTGGAGGTCACCCCATGCGAAAGACGTCCGGGGAGAAAACGGCCTGGGCGACCCGGTTGTTTACTTTATGAGTATCTGCTCGGTCGAGTCTGCTCCCACATTCCGAGTACTGTACGCTCCTCTCCGCGGCCCACTCTTCGCCTCAGCTACAGACCGGCTCCCGGCTGTCCGGCTGGCAAGAGCCAAAGCCAAAGGGCGGAGGGGACACGAAAAAGACTGAAGGGGGCTCGGACGAAACCGAGTCGGCACCCTCCGCATAAAACTTGCGCTGCCAAAGCTAAATATTTGATATATCTGCACTGACTAACTTCGTTTTTCGCATGATCATTTCCATGGGGAACCCCCCCCCCCCTCCTCGCCCGGAGGCTTGGAGGCTACACCCAGAGGGTGCGCCGGCGCGCCCCGCTGGGAAAACGCCACGCCGGTTGCAGGCCCGCCGCGCCGGCTGCCACCGGCATCCTCGACGCCACCGTCTGCTCCAGCGACAGCGAAGACCCTCCGCCCGACTCTTTGAGTCGCCCGGAGGCTCGGAGGCTACATCCAGTGGGTGCGCTAGCGCGCCCCCACTGGAAACAGCCATCCGGCGGACTCCGCGTCCGCGCCCGGCGGCGCCTCGCGCCCACCTGTCGGCAGACCCCGCTCCGCGCCCGGCGGCGCTCCGCGCCCATCTGCTGCAACAAACTGCAAATACCCTCCGCCCGACTCTTCGAGTCGCCCAGAGGCTCGGAGGCTACACCCAGTGGGTGCGCTAGCGCGCCCCCATTGGAAGCAAGCCGCGCCGGCTGCCGCCCGTAGCCGGCTGTCATCGATGACATCTGCTACATCAACGCCCGCGAAAACCCTCCGCCCGACTTGTCAAGTCGCCCGGAGGCTACTGTCGGGGGGATGACCCCCGAGTAGGCCCAAGACGGCGAAACGACACTTCAAAACTTTGCCAGGGGAGCGTCCCCCGGCACTGTTCATCCTGGCACTGTTCATCCGGGTTGAGCCATGACACTGTTCATCCGGGTTGAGCCCTGACACTGTTCATCATGGGACTGTTCATCTGGGTTGAGCCCTGGCACTGTTCACCCTGGCCGGGTTGAGCCATTCGGGTTGAGCCCTGGCACTGTTCACCCTGGCCGGGTTGAGCCCTGGCACTGTTCACCCCTGGCCGGGTTGAGCCATCCGGGTTGAGCCCTGGCACTGTTCACCCTGGCCGGGTGGAGCCATCCGGGTTGAGGCACTGTTCACCCTGACCGGGTTGAGCCATCCAGCTGGCCTGCCCCTCGAAGTCAACCACAACGTCCCGTTGGACTGCGCGGACAAGACGGCCACGCTCTACAGTAGAGCACTGTAGATTTAGCGGCTAGCACTCTAGACAGACAGCCGGCACTGTTCACACATTTTGTGTCCCCTGTCCCCCCAACAGTGTAGTTAGGCCATCTCTTGTCCCCTGGGCTCCCCTTTATAAGGAGAACCAGGGGAGGCCTCACAGGCACGCGAGCCACTCCCTCTCGTTCTCTCATTCACACACACGTACGCAGGAAGAGGAGCGCTCCCAGCGTCCTTCTTCCTCTAAATACAGCTCCAGGAGCAACTCTGTACTGATATACACACCGCATATATTCCAGACATGCAGGAGTAGGGGTGTTACCTCCCACGGAGGGCCCCGAACCTGGGTAAACCATCGTGTCCAGATGCCCAAACCCGTCCCGGATCTCCACTGCAGCCTTGCCCTCACCTCAAGCCATCCCATGGCATCTGCCGTGATCCCGCACCCCCCGCGAGAATACCACGACAAGCCTCGATGAGCTTCTCAAGTATCTAAAGAAGGTTCTTCCCACGGGGAACCTGTGTCCTACTAGTGTCGATGAGGCCAAGAAGATCGTGTGCCCTCTTGATCTGCCGCACATTAGATAACATGCATGCATCAACGATTGCATCATTTATCGGAAGGAGCACGCGGAAAAAACCAACTGTCTGGTGTGCAATGCTTCTCGATACAAGAAGGCCGGAAAGAAATCTCCCAGAAAGTTGTATGGTACCTACCGATCACTCCCCGTCAGTAGCGTTATTTCGTAGATCCTAAGGAAGCAAAGCTCATGCACTGGCACGCGGAGAGGGTGATGCCCGACGATGGAGATGATCCGAAGCTAAGACACCTCACGGATGCAAGCCAGTGGAGAGCGATCAACGCCGAATATCGATATTTCGCAGGTTATGCAAGGATCATCGTGCTTGGCGCGAGTACCGATGGCATGAATCCGTTTGGCAACCAGAACACCAACCATAGCACATGGCCCGTGTTTGTATGGATGTACAACCTCCCCCCTGGTTGTGCATGAAGTCAAAGTACATACACATGAGCATGCTGATTCAAGGGCCGAAACAACTGGGAAATAATATTAATCTGTATCTGGGGCTACTTCAAGAGGAGTTAGACACGTTATGGAAAACACCGGCCAAGACATGGGACGCTAGCAAAGGCGAGTATTTCTATATGAGAGCCGCGCTGATGACGACGGTGCACGACTATCTCAGTTACGGATATGTCGCAGGCCAGGTGTGCCACGGATATTGCGGATGCACGCGGTGCATGGATGATACAACATCTCAGCAGCTAACGAAAGATGGCGGGTCTTTGAAAATCATGTACATGGGGCATCGAAGATGGCTCGTGAAGGACGACCCGTGGAGAAACCGTGGAGATCTATTCAATGGTGAGGCTAAGCATCGAGGACCTCCACGTAAGAGGAGCGGCGTCGAAATCGATGAGCTGTTGAAAAACTGGGAACAGTGCCCCGCACCGGGAAAGATGAAAAAGGCGCCGGAGCCGCTGCTGAAGGTATGGAAAACGAGGTCTATTTTCTGGTACTTGTAGTACTGGCCCAAACTCGACACGCCTCATTGCCTTGATCAAATGCATATCATGAAGAATGTCCTTGAGAGCTTGCTGGCAACACTGATGAACATGGCGGATAAGACCAAGGATGGGCCAAAGGCAAGAAGAGACTTGGAAGATTTGAACATCAGGGCAGATCTCCACATGCCGCCCCGTAAAAAGTCGGAGGAGACGGAGATGGAGACGGAGGTGCGGGACAAGGGCAAAAAAGTCAACAAGAAGGAAGAGAATTATTGCCCCCCTTCTTGCTTTACCTTAAGTCCGAAGGAGATTGATCAATTCTTCAAGTGCCTTACCGGAATCAAAGTTAGTTCCGGTTACTGTGGGAAGATAAGCAGATTTCTAGACACCAAGAAGAAAAGGTTCAGCGGGATGAAGTCTCATGACTGTCATGTGATGATGACGCAGATACTTCCTGTTGCCCTTAGAGTGATAATGGACAAGCACGTCCGTGACACGCTTATTGGTCTCTACAACTTTTTCGACGTTATCTCTCGAAAGTCGATTAGTGTGAAGCAGCTCCGAAGGCTACAGGAAGAGATCGTTGTGATACTAAATGAGCTTGAGATGTACTTCCCGCCCGCGTTCTTTGACGTCATGGTGCATCTGTGTGTCCACATTGTGGACGACATCATAGACCCCAGGCCAACATTCCTGCACAACATGATGCCGTTCGAGAGGATGAATGGGGTCATCAAAGGATTCGTTTGTAACATGTCCCGTCCGGATGGAAGCATCATCCAGGGCTATCTGACCCAAGAGTGCACCTCTTTCTGCGAGAATTATCAATATAGCGGAGACCCTGTTGTTGGTTTGCCCATTAACAAGCACCTTGGGAGGCTCGGAGGAGAAGGTCACACCAACGGCCAGAGGGAACTGCATGTGGACCACTCGGGTCGACGCAATGACTTTGACAGAGCAAACTTAGTAGTGCTACAACACCTTGATGTGGTAGATCCTTTCGCGACACTGCACAAAGAAACCATCGCAAAGAAGTACCGTGACCAGGGGCTATGCAAGACGAACACCGAAGTTATTAGAGAGCACAACTCCACTTTCCTGCCTTGGTTCAAAGAGCATGTTCTTGCTAATCCCCCGGAAGAGGGCTCTACGGATGGATTGCTCATATACGCCTTAGCACATGGCCCCGCGGCCAACCTCGCGACCTATCAAGCATACGATATCAATGGATACACGTTCTACACAGCGGCCAAAGATATAAACAGTGATTTTCAGAACTCGGGGGTGACGATGGAATGCATGACCGGCGACAATGCCGCAACAGAAAGATTCTACGGAAGGGTCGAAGAGATCTGGGAGCTTGACTACTCTGGACTGCACGATGCGACGATGTTCCGTGTCAGATGGGCTATGAACGTCGAAAGACAAAACCGGTATTTCTCTACCATGTCTATACCCGACGCCAAGAGCGCTACCGTGAACGCCGTCGCAAAAAACGAGTCATGGGTACACGCTAAGCACGTGACACAATGCCTCTTCATAACCGACCCGAGCAATCCCAGCCGTGTTGTCGTGAGGAGAGGCAAAAGGAACATCATCGGAATGGATGGAGTCACCAACGAGGAAGACTACGACCAGTACGGCAACCCGATGAGGGAAGATGACGATGACGATGAAGCATACGTCAAAAGAAGAATCAATACTACATTACCTAAGAAAGATCGTACTCCATGGAAAAGGAAAAGCCACAATGAGGGCCTCAATTATTCGACAGTGAACAAGAAGGGAAAGAAGCTCACTCAGAAACGAAAACGTCGACGCTGAGAAACCATCATTTATATATATGTATTTATTTCGTGTACGCACTTAATCGTTATCGGTCAAATGATGTCTAATATATATCGTCGCCTGAGTTATATACATTGTATCCGATCCCCTTCTTCCCGGCTCGGTCGTCTTTCGGAAAAGAAAAGAAAATGAAAAGAAATAGAAAAATGAGAAAGGAAAGAAGAAAATGAAAGGATTAGAAAAGAAAATGAAAAGAAATAGAAAAATGAGAAAGGAAAGAAGAAAATGAAAGGATTAGAAAAGGAAATGAAAAGAAAAATAAAAAGGAGAAAGGAAATAAGAAAAATAAAATGAAAAGAGAAAGCAAAAGGAGAAAATGAAAAGAAAAATCAAAGGAATATCAGTAGCGCGGGCCTGGACACACACTATAGCTAACTTAGCAGTAGCGCGTGTCAGAGAAACTGGCGCTACTGCTAAGTTAGCTATAGCAGTAGCGCGGGTTTGGACCCGCGCTATAGCTAACTTATCTGTAGCACGTGTTGGGTTAACACGCGCTACAGCTAATTTAACTATAGCGTGGGTGCAGACCAGCGCTACTGCTATTTTTGACTTAACCCACCGCCAGGGCCTTTCTTCCCCAATTCCCCATTCGATCCCCTTTCTCCTCGCGCCGTCGCCGGAGCCCTTGTCGCCCTTGCCTCCTCGTGCCGTCGCCGGAGCCCGTCCTCGCCGCGCCTGCCTCCTCCTCAACGTCGCCGCGCGCCTGCCTCCTCCTCCTCGACCTCGCCGCGCGCCTGCCTCCTGCTCCTCGACGTCGTCGCGCGCCTGCAGCCTCCTCGACGTCGCCGTCTCCCCCGACCCCGCCTCGCCTCCGACGCTCCTCGGTGCCGCCATCTTCCCCGACCCCCTCTGTAAGCCCCCACCCATCCTCTCTCTCTCTCTCTACCTCGGTGGAGGTTAGGGTTCTAGCTAGGGTTTAGAAATTCTAGCTAGGTGATACCAGTTCTTGGGTTTTACAGAGTTACTAGTTCAAGATGAATTTAGTTAAATTAATTTGCAGTAAATGATTTTTCAGAATTTTGTAAAACCATAGGTGACGATGATGATGAAACCCTAGCTAGGTGAAATGATTAATGTGTGATGATTGTGTGTTGATGAAATAGATAGGTTTGAAATAGTAGATAGTAGGAATTGTAGTATGAATTTTTTTTCTAGGGTTCATTTGTGATTGGGGGATTTTTCTAGGGTTTCCCCCTTTCCCCCTCGCCCCCCCTCAAATTCTAGGTTACCTTCAAGTAGACAGTAGGAATTTTTTTTCTTGTTGAATGTAAATTCTACTAGTTATCAAATTCAAGTGCTGCTGTCATTTATTTAAATTCAGTTAATTTTCTGAAATTTGCGTGCTATATATTTATTGAAATTCAGTTAATCCAAAGAAGATGGTGGCCAGTGAGAGCATGCATGATCATATCTTTTTTTGAGAGGAGTGGCCTATATTAATTGTTTGCAGGGAAAATGATCCGAGTGGCCTATGTTTTGCCGGAATGTTGATTAATTTCAGTTCCGGCGAATTTTAGGCGCTCGATATGTCCACTTTTTAGCAAAGGTCATGTCAAAATTTCCCGTGAATTTCGGCATGACTTGTGCTAGAAAGTAGGCATATCGAGTGCCCGGGATTTGCTGGGACGGGAATGAAACGGCATTCCGGCAAACCATAGGCCTTTTTTATGTCATTACTCATTTTATTATAGTTTAAGAATTAAACGAGTAGACTTAATCGTAGGAAACATGTCGAACAACAACGAAACCGGGGCTTCTGACCACGCTGCCGACGACATACAATATGACCGTGAACATGATTACCTCGACTTTTTGTCTAGTCAGCAAACACAAGGTTTGCAGGGCACCCTGGTCATAGCGGATGATGGTACTACCGCCGACATCGACACCGATGGCACCGGCATCGATGGCAGCGCCGAGACCGGCGCGGAAGGTACCGGCGCTGAAGCCGGTAACGAAAAGAAGAAGCAGAAGAAGTAGAGGACACGACGCCCTATCAAACTCGGCATCGGAAGACTGCTGGTCACAGAGATGCACCCCGGCAAATTCGAGCCAATAGCGCCGGTTGAAGCTCGCAAGTGCTACGGCAACCAATTCGGATGCATCCTATGGGAAACCACGAGCATCAACGACAATGACTTAAGGAGTAAACCACATATGGAGCACTTGGTCCTAACGAATCTGCACAAGAGATTCCAGTTCCTCGGCCGGGATGACCGCATATGTGGCACCCTGGCTCAGAGTCACCAGAGCACCCCGTATTCCAGCCCAGAGATGAAGTCCTCTGGAATACGGCACTGCTTGGCATAGAACCAATCAGCTCTTTATTTCTAGTAGTTTTGGGTACATAGGTTACAAGGAGTTACAAAAGGTTACAATGATACCACTACTGTTAAGGTAGCTCTATGCTAGCAGCGGCACAACTTCTAGCAGCGAAACCACGACGTCCGTAATGGACTCCACTCTGCAGTGACTCTGGCTAGGACACGTCCTAGCTCGCAACTCGAACACCTCCGATATGCAAACAGGGCAACACCTGCAAACTGGTATGACATGCCAAGTGAGTACTTTGAATGTACTCGCAAGCTCACAACAAACACAAGCATCAAGGCATGACAATGTCATAGAAAATCATGGTTATACCAGATCCATCTGTTATGAAAAGGGGTGGAAGAAATAATAACATACTACGACTAATCTATCCACCAGAAGTCACCTATCCTAAAATCTCAAGAACCATATACTCTGAGTTACTCGGGTGAAACACTTACTCCTGTGACCACTCTAGGTCACCTCAGAAACTTCAGACGATCATTACCGAGATCGCTTACAACATCACCAGCGGTCTTTCTCCAAGTGTGTACCTCACCCTACTGGGACGAGTTCTTCCATCATTAACAAGTCATTCCATCATAGGTGTTGATCAGACAGTGTGACTTACTACGAACTGTGTCCGATACCATGGACTCGGCTATTCGAATAGATTCTTACACTCTACAGAGGTTGCGCACTTTACCCACACTATGGAACTCCTAGATCCGTACCTTGGAACACTTCCGTTCCGGGTGGACCGGTGCTGCTCCAACGAAACTTGCCTAACCCGTGACTCCTTTACCGTACCACCGACAATCATTCCTCGTCCGAGTCATGCCCTGGGTGGCCCCTGTGTCACTTCTGACACCTGCCACAGTCCTGGCCACACAACTGTCCCAAACGGGGACCTGAGCTCAAAAACCTAACCGGGCTCACAAGGTTATCGTCGTCTACCTGATCAGGGCAGCACGCACGCATAACCTCCCCGCTTTGGTGGTACCGATAAAAGAGCACGCGGTTAGACCAAGCCAAGGTCGTCCCATTCCGGCAGGTGTGGCTGCACTGGAAAGTTCGGTTCAGTGGCACTTGATCAACAATGAAGGAATTTATCCCCAAGTAACTATAATCATAACTGACACCCCGGTATCACCAGGATCCATACTACAACAATAACTAGCTAGAAATCCAATGAGCAATACGATCAAATACCTCTACTGATCCTATATATAAGGTACCTGACGGAATCACAAAATAATCCTAGACGGTAATCTCTTAATCCAACTGTGTCATATCAACATCAACCTTGACATCTACTCATGACTACCATCCCATCACCGACATGACAGTAGCATACTCAAGGTCTCCAAATAATTGCATAAATTAACTTATTTGCAATTAATTATATTATTAAAATAATTATTTAAACCATGATATTGCAATGCAATTATGCAAATGAGGGTTGTGGCTTGCCTTGCACCAGGGGAGTGTGGGAGTACTCCTAGTCTTCACCAACTACTCAAACCAATCTGTAAAACATTTTTAAAAGCATTTTCAAATATCACATAAGGCATTTCCTTCTGTCCAGAAATTCCAGACAGCAGAGAAAAATACCAAAATTCTACAGCAGATAGAAGAGCTCAAAAGAAAAATACTACAAAAAGAATGAACTCATTTGGACTTATGGTTTAAAAGATATTGATGGTCAAAGTTTGGTCAAAATTCTATTTTAAATTGAATTTAAACAGAATTTCCAGAAAAACTACAGCCGGCCACGTCGAAGGCGTAAAGTGGGAATATGTCTCCACGTACGTACCGCTTCGGGCGCGGCTGGGCCACTGACATGCGGGGCCCACTTGTCATATTTGAAGGGGAAAGAGAGAGAACAGGAGGAGGGCAGCTCACCGGCGATGTTTGCCGGCGATTTCGACGGCGGCGAAGTTGGGTGACGGTGGGGATGGATCGGGCGGACGACGGCGAGCAAGCCCGTACCCGCAGCTCCCCGAATGGTGGCCGGATGGCATCGGCCCCATCCTCTCAGGCGGCGAAGAGCTGCAGTGGTCGATGGATCCGGCGGCTCCGGCGAGTTCTTGGGCAGGGGAGAGGCTGGGATGGATCAGTGGATCCCCTCAAGCTCAACGGTGGTCTCAGTGGGTGCTGGGGTGGGCGGAGATGAGCGGACGGAGATAGGGCAGTGCGGCGGAGCACCTCATCGGAGATGGAGCAGGAGAGCTCTCCGGCTTGCTCCGATGCTGCGAGGCAACGATTGGGAGTGGGAGGGCTCGAGTGGTGAGGAGAGACGGGGTCGGGGGCGGCTTTTAGAGCCGGGCGGAGCCGCTGTGGCCGAATGCCGCCATGGATGCGCTGGCACGGCAGGGACGGCGGGCTGGCTGCTGCGCTGGCCGTCGCGGCGTGGCTGGAGTGGAATAGAGCGCGCAGGAGCAACGAGATGCGAGCGAAGCCATTAAGAGCGTGAGGACAATGGCGGCGACCGCGGCGCACTATTCGGCCCGTGCGTGCACGTGGCCGTGTGCGGCGGCGAGCTTCGCCGGAGTTGGGAGAGGGTTCTAGACGAGCCAGGTGGACGGCGGCGGCGCAGTCGGCATGCTGGGACAAGGAGGGGCAGTACGGGATGGTCGGAGTGGTCACGTCCGACGCGGGCGACGTGCAGAGCACGGTTGTGGCTCGGCCAGACGCATGGTCACCGCGTGCACTGGCGCCCATGGTGCGCTCTGGCCGGTCTGGTCATGTCCATGCGGTATTCCCCTCAACATGAAGCCTCCCTGTGCCCTTGCTTTCACAAGATATGGTTTGAGCAGTTGGCTAGCTTCCAGACAAGTTTCTGGCTAGAAACTTGGGCAGCAAGCTGGGTAGAAAAGGCTAGGGTTTTGAGAGAAAGGATTTGTCACACAGGACTAAAGTAGGAAGGTTCCCATGCTGGAGAAAACCCAGACCAAATGGATAGGTTTTGGAGGTAGTTGCTTCACAACTGCCCCTCTGGTCCAGAAACAATGTTGATGATGAAGCACTCACTTGGATGGGCCTCCAGAGCTGAAATTTGGTATAAGTGGGTTATTTGGTGGTGCCAAAATGCCATAAAAATTTCAGCCCATTTGGGTAAGTGTAAATGGTACTTCCTTCACAACACTTCCCACTGGATAGAAACTTGGAAGAATTTTTCAGAGAAAATGGCTGAATGAAATGGACTGCAAATTGGTGGAGACTGGTCATATGGTTAGGAGAATGTCCTCGATTAATTTCAGAGTTTTTGAAGCAAAATAAAATATAGTTGCCTCACAAACTGAAATTATGACCAGCAACAAGGATTGGATGCTGTGCTCACCATGAAGAATAAGTCTTGAATATTCTCACATATCCAGGGTTTATATGGCCCAAACAATTTATGAGAATTTTCCTGGAATTTTGGAAGAACAGAAATATAGGTTGCTTCACAACCTAGGGTCCAAAGGGGTTATTCCTTTAATGAAAAAGGAATATTTAGTTGGGAGAAAAATTAAGATGTGGCGAGAATAGAAGTAACATGACTTGGGAAAAGTTTTTGGAGAGTTTGGTATACTTGGGAAAGAAAATCAAGAATGTTCCCAAGTTTTCAGTCCATAGAGCCATTCAAAACCAAATCCAAACCAGATTTCAATCAAACTTTTCAAATGGGTTTTGAAAGAAAAGTTGGCAAAAACCAGGTTGTCACAAAACTACACCCCTTAAGATAAATCTCGTCCTCGAGATTTGGTTGCTTAAGGAACAAGTATATGTAATCTTAAGGACACCGGCTCCAACTCAGGTATCCTTCTCCGTGTATGAGGTTCCCACTGAACTCCTTATGGCCTGGCTGTCGTGACTGGGGTGGTTCGCTTCACCTTGCTCATATTCCGTCAGATCTTTCCTCATGTGTTCATTGTTATGCTGGCTCCAATCCTATCACCTTTGCGGGTTCACTTGGCCTGTTATCAATACTGGAATATGTCTTCTTCCCATACGTCCGAGAGAGGTTCCCGATCGACATGCCATTTCTTCATTGATATTATTCCATGAAGTTGTGAGTCATGGCTTCTGTGGAGACGAAACCTTTAGTCTTCGCATTGTGATACTCGATGTAGGCTTCCCGAGTTTGAAGCAGTGCTGAGAACTGCAATGTTTCTTTTTTGGCGGAGTCGGACTACTTGCCGGAAGTCTGACTCTCCCAAACTAACTTCTCTGTCTTGAATCCACCCTAGCAGTTTGGCTGCCTCTTGTAACAGAATTTCCATATGTGAGAGACTTTCAAGTACTCAATTGCTGTGAGACACCTTAATGTGGTCATTGGAGTTGCATTGCCGTGCTGGCCAAGGAGTCTGTGATCTGACATAACAGGCTTGAATACATGCTGCTGACAACTTCTAACATGTGCAGTTGGACAAGGTAGTCATAGGGACATGAAATTCTTACAAACAGGGTGGTTCTATCTTGGATGTCTTTTCATAGTGACTAATTCAGAATCAGGCTGTCCTGGGTATCCATGCCACTTTGTTTCCACATTGTAGCTCTTGTTCCTACACCACTGCCTTCCTTGCCAAGCCCTTTGCCAATAGAGTTTGGCCTGATACTTCTATAGGTGCTGTCAGGTGCCATATTCTGGCAAGCATACTTTACCCTTACCTTGTGCAAACACATTTCACCGGCAAATCTATCTTGTCTCGAACTTTAACCGTCGGGCAATGATTGTCCGAACCCCTTGCATGAAATCAGCGAATAAATCAGTAGCCACCAGAACGGTTTTTACAACTCAGATCCGGGGCATCACTGAAATAACTCAATCATGGCTCAAGACGGCTGGAAAGCAGCTCAGAGCATGAGACCATGTTGATAAGAAGAGTGTAGCAGTTTCCCCTAAGACGGCCGAAAAAACAGCTCAGAGCATGGGGTCACTGCTACAAAAAGAAACTCAATAGCTGCCCGAGACGGCCGAAAAGCAGCTCAGAACACGGGACAGTCGTTGAAAAGAGAAGTATAAAGTCGGCATCCACCCCGGACAGCTGAAAGCAGCTCAGAACATAGGCGTGGTGCCGTTACCAAGAGAAGGCCAGCAAGGGTCCATCCGAATCACCTACTAGGTTCTCAAGTGCGAGAAGACTTGCATGGTCAACTATTGACAAGATTGGCATCCCAAATTGCCTTTTCCTCATAGCATATCAGTCCTTGCAACGTGCTGAGGTATATATTAGTCTTCTTCCACCTGTAGGGTTTATATAGCCGTCGGATCCTTAACTTCCTTTGTTAGGCCTGCCTGAACATGGTCATCCCCTGTATAGTGACTTGTGTGACCTGAGCAACCTGCCCACCATATATGGAAGTATGCATATCAGAACATCTTATTTCCGGGGCTTGATTCTTAAAATGCCCTGCCAACGCATTGTATAGCTGCGGGTACTACTATCGCCAACTGTTCGGCGGTGGCATACTGACGAAGGTTAGGTAGCTTAGGTGGGAAGCCATCGGGAATACCGTGTTGGAGAAGACTGGGTAGCTTATTCTTGAAGCTTCTGCCGGGATAGCGTGCTGAGAAAGGCTGGGTGGTGTACCTCCGAAGCCTCCCTTCCTGGTTGCTTCCGCGGAAAGACTCGGTGCCTTATCCCGGAAGCTTTCTGTAGTGGCTTACCGAAGAAGCCAGAGTAGCTTATGCCGGAAGCTATCCGCATATCGTACTGAGAAAGTTCCGAGGAACCTTGTACCATAAGCTTTTCTGTCAGCGTGCGTAGGAAGACTGGGTTGCTTACACTCAAAGCTTCTCTTCATGGTCTGCTGATTGAATACCATGTATACCACCTTTCAACTCTGGTTGTAAAAAACCTTGCCTGACCGCTCTTCTTGCTGGGTACTGGGTGCGTGGCTCGTTCTTGTTTGCTTCCAAGTATAACCTGTTTCATATCCTGCCCAAGTATAAGCAACTTCATGTCTGATCTATACCTTCGACCCGGTTGGTCCTGTACCCCAAGTCTTTCCCTTGCTAATTCCTCATGGTTGAAAGGGTTACCATGTTTACACCTTGAGGCAAACTTGTTATTGATAGTCAATCCAGAATATTATTGGTCTTTCGAAGCACCCTTCCCAATACCGGGCAATCCATAAATAATTTCATCAGGTTCAGCTGAGCTTCCGATTACCAAGATCCTTATCAACTCTTGGATCCGTTGGAGTTGATGAGCAACTTCCATAGGAGAGAGTAAGGTGACACCGAGGAGCCAAATAAAAGAGGCAAATAAGAACTGCTCAACAGAATGCACTAGGCTTACAAGAAAACCACACTTTATTGCTACTCAAGGCAATTTTATAGCACTCAGTGCTACCACAACTCATGTAGCATGAACCTCGCACGTGCTTAAGTACTAGGGTCGGAAGACGGGTTACTGGAGAGTGAAGGAACTGGCGGAGACGTTGACAGAGCCAGAGCCATACCAAGCGCTCTCCGGGCGCGAGTTGCATCTCTGGCCAGTTCAGCGATGAGGACGTATTCGGCAATCATGTAACGAGACATGTATGCCACAGCTGGGTCGTCGTCCGAGCGAACCGGAGGAAATCTGACCCGTCTAGGAGTGACGGCCATGGTGGGGTAGTAATGGAAGGCACGATTCTCCTGCATCGTGCTCTCCTGATGAGGAAGGACAGTCAGGCCTGAGAAGGCGGCAAGTTGGATAGCACGATCTGGTGTAGAGGCATAACCACCATGGAGACTATAGGTGCGCTTCCCCAAAGGTAGGTCAACTGCCAGAATGACATTGGCATGATACTCAAGCACCAGTCCTGCAAGTGAGGTCTGGAACACTTGGTACCGTGGTGATGTCTACTACACAACTTCTTCTTGTAGACTCGTGTTGGGCCTCCAAGCACAGAGTTTTGTAGGACAGTAGCAATTTTCTCTCAAGTGAATAACCTAAGGTTTATCAATCCATGGGAGGCGTAGGATGAAGATGGTCTCTCTCAAACAACCCTGCAACCAAATACAAGAAATCTCTTGTGTCCCCAACACACCCAATACAATGGTAAATTGTATAGGTGCACTAGTTCGGTGAAGAGATGGTGGTACAAGTGTAGTATGGATAGTAGATATAGGTTTTTATAATCTGAAAAATAAAAAACAGCAAGGTAGCAAGTAACAAAAGTGAGCACAAACGGTATTGCAATGCTTGAAAACAAGACCTAGGGTTCATACTTTCACTAGTGCGATCTCTCAACACTGCTAACATAATTGGATCATATAACAATCCCTCAACGTGCGACAAAGAATCACTCCAAAGTTCCTATTCGCGGAGAACATAAGATAGAAATTGTTGTAGGGAACGAAACCACCTCAAAGTTATCCTTTTCGATCAATCTATTGAGCCATCCCTATAAGTGTCACGAACAGCCCTAGAGTTCGTACTAAAATAACAACATATGAAACACACCAACCAACCCTAATGTCACCTAGATACTCCAATGTCACCACAAGTATCCGTGAGTTGATTATACGATATGCATCAAACAACTTCATAATCATAATATTCAATCCACACAAAGAACTTCAAGGAACACCCGAAAGTTTCTATCGGAGAAAAGATAATGAAAACGTGCATCAACAACCCCTATGCATAGATTACCCCAATGTCACCACGGGAATCCGCGAGTTTAGTGCCAAAACATATATCAAGTGAATCAATATAATACCCCATTGTCACCACAGGTATTCATATGCAAGACATACATCAAGTGTTCTCAAATCTGAAATATTCAATCCGACAATAACGAAACCTCAAAGGGAAAAGATTCAATTCATCACAACAAGGATAGAGAGGGAAGAAACACCATATGATCCAACTATATTAACAAAGCTCGTGGTACATCCAGACCGTGCCAAATCAAGAACGCGAGAGAGAGAGATAAAACACATAGCTACTGGTACAAACCCTCAGCCCCGAGGGTGAACTACTCCCTCCTCGTCATGGAGACCGTCGGGATGATGAAGATGGCCTCTGGTGATGATTTCCCCCCTCCGGCAGGATGCTGGAAAAGGGCTACAGATGGGATCTCCTTGGTACAGAGGCTTGCGGCGGGGTAAAAACTCATCTAGGTTAACTTTTGGGAGTTTCTGAATATATATATGATTTTTTGGCGTTGGAATCACGCGAAGAAGGGCCACAGGGGGCCCACGAGGCACCAGGGCACGCCTGGGGGGGGGGGTGGCGTGCCCTGGTGGCTCGTGGAGCCCCTGTGGGTCTTCTGGCCTCCTCCCGAAGCTTCTAGTGTCTCTTATGTTCCAGAAAAAATCGTCAAAAAGTTTCGCTGCATTTGGACTTCATTTGATATAGATTTTCTAGAAAACCAAAAACAAGCAGAAAACAGCAACTGGAACTGGCACTAGGTCAATATGTTAGTCCATGAAAATCATATAAAATCCATATAAAAGTGCACCAAAATCATACAAAACTATAACAAACATGGCATGAATACTTCATAAATTATAGATATGTTGGAGACGTATCAGCATCCCCAAGCTTAATTCCTGCTCATCCTCGAGTAGGTAAATGATAAAAGAAATAATTTATGAAGTGTGAATGCTAGCATAGTGCATAAGGTTGATCAATGATAATTTTAATCACTTTCTAGCATCAATATATAACATAATCAGTAGCTCATCTCATAAAACTTCTCATGATCAAGTAGCAAGCTATTCACATGTTTAAAGTATAGGCCAAAAACTTTCTTGAAAACTAACAAACTATGTTCTCAGTCATCAAACAATTGCAATTCATCTTATTTTCAGGAAGGGTCTATGTAAGAGCTTTGATCTAGCAAATTCCACATACTAAACCATCATTTAGTCTTCCATGATTGCTGACACTCAAAGCATATTTTTAGAACAAACCGTTTCAGTCAAACACATAGGAAGATAGGGGTTTAATGTTTCGCCTCCCAACTTATTTATCTTAGGGATAATGTCAACAATAATAACTCATGATCACCTATATTCAACTAGATATATGTGCCTGGATCTTTCGCTACCACATAATGCTTGCCAACTAAAGAATAAATAGAGCGGAATTGGGATGGACATTAATGACTCTTGCATAAAAGTAAATACAGAAAAGTAAATACAGAAAAGTAAAAGATAGGCCCTTCGCAGAGGGAAGCAGAGGTTGTCATGCGCTTTTTGTTGTTGGATGCACAAGCCCTTAATCTAAAGGAATGTCACGTTATATTGCCCCTTGTGATAGCAACCTTTATTATGCAGTCCATCGCTTTTATTTCTTTACCATCACAAGCTCGTACAACGCTTATTTTCCCTTCCAATAAAAGATCATACATATTTTAGGAGCAATTTTTATTGCTTTTTGCACCGATGACAACTTACTTGAAGGATCTTATTCAATCCATAGGTAGGTATGGTGGACACTCATGGCAAGAAACTGGGTTTAAGGGTTTTTGGATGCACAAGTAGTATCTCTACTTAGTACAATTTTTTGGCTAGCAAAAGATCCTAAGCAAGCACCACATGTTAGAGGATCCATGACAATATAACTTCTATGTGAATATAAACAAACATAACTCATTACGTTGTCTTCCTTGTCCAACGTCAACTACTTGATCAATCTTGAAAATAATTAATGGGGGCTCACAATCATAGAAGATGTCCAAGATAGTATATTTATATGTGAAATTTCTCTTCCTTCAAAATTCTTTCATGAATTGTTCAAGTGACCAATGCTATGTTTGTTAACTTTCAATAAATTTTACCACTTATACTTCTTGTATGTGAAGTCACTACTCCCGATGGGACAAGCATATGAAGCATATAAATTTCAACTTTATGATATTCAATTAATTTCAACAATTTACTCATAGGATATAAGTGAAGCACAAGAGTAAAAGACAAACTACTCCAAAAAGATATAAGTGAAGATCAAATGAGTAGTTAAGTAATTAAGTAGCTATGTGAGAACTCTCTCTCTCATTTAAAAATTTCAGATCTTAAGTATTTTATTCAAACAGCAAAGAAAACAAAATAAAATGACATTCCAAGGATAGCACATATCATGTGAAGAAGCAAAAACTTAGGCTCAACCGAGATTGACCGATAGTTGTTGAAGAAGAAAGGTGGGATGCCTACCGGGGCATCCCCAAGCTGAGATGGTTGAGACTTCTTGGAATAATAACTTGGGATTCCTTGGGCATCCCCAAGCTTGAGCTCTCGTGTATCCTTAATTCCTCTCACATCATGGCTTCTCCTAGATCTTTAAAAACTTCATCCACACAAAACTCAACAAGAACTCGTGAGATAAGTTAGTATAAATCAACTCAAAACCTTAACATTATCTACTGTAGCAATCACAAAAAATATAATTAAACATTGCATACTAAATGCCTCTGCATATTTAATACTCCTATCCACAAATAGAAACATTAAACAAGCAACATATGCAAACAATGCAACTATAACCGAAATCTGCCAAAACAGAACAGTCTGTAAAGGGTGAATAAGAATTCATACTTTCCTAACTCCAAAAATTCTGAAAAATTACCACATGACAGAGAACTCATGCATGCTTACTGTGTAAAAATTTCAGATTTTTATCATGTTCTGACTATTCAGAAATATTCGGGACATAACAGAAAACTTTCTGTTTTCAAACAGCAACACATAAACTTGCAAACTGAGCATGGTAAAGGCTATAATTGGCATTTTATTGAACTAAAAGATACAAAACATGATTATTGATAACAGCAAGCAAATCTCACTAAAAGAAAATGACGCTCCAAGCAAAACTCATATTATGTGACGAATAAAAATATAGCTCCGAGTGAGGTTACCGATAGTGTTGAAGACGAAAGAGGGGATGCCTTCCAGGGCATCCCCAAGCTTAGTTGCTTGGGTGTTCCTTGAATATTACCTTGGGGTGCCTTGGGCATCCCCATGCTTAGGGTCTTGCCACTCCTTATTCTCCTCATATTGATATCTCACCCAAAACTTGAAACCTTCAATCACACAAACCTTAACGGAACTTCGTGAGATAGGTTAGTATGATAAAAATAAATCATCCACTTAGGTACTGTCAAGACAAGATTCATAATTGTTCTCACATAATGCCTACTGTATTATATCATTTCCACAATTTATATTACTCAATATAAGCTATGGAAACACTAAAACAAGCAAACTATGAATCAAAAACAGAATCTGTCAAAAACAGAACAGCGTGTAGTAAGCGATTTAAGAACCATACTTCTGTACCTGAAAAATTCTGAAAAACTAGGACAACGTAAACAATTTGTAACCCAATACTGTGTAAAAATTTCAGAATTTTCTCACGCTCCAGTACATAATAGAAATTCCAGCACTAGACGCAAAAGTTTCTGTTTTTGCACAGAATCAAATCAACAAGCATCCACACTATCCCAAAGGCTTTACTTGGCACATTATTGAAAGAAAAAATTATAAAACATGATTATTACAGTAGCTTAATCATGTGGACACACAAAAACAGTAGGTATAAGTATTGGGTTGTCTCCCAACAAGCGCTTTTCATTAATGCCTTTTAGCTAGGCATGATGATTTTAATGATGCTCACATAAAAAGTGAAGAATTGAAACATAACGGGAGCATCATGAATCATATGTTCCTCTCTCATAATAATTTTCAGTAGCATCATGAATGGATTCATCAATATAGCTATCATATAAAACATTCTTTTCATGATCCACAAGCATAGGATTTTTATTACTCTCCACACAAGCAATTTTCTTCTCATTCATAATAGTGGGAGTATAGTATGAAACTCGAATACTATAAATTGTTTCCACATTAAAAGAGTGATGTTCAGTAAAAGGATTATAACAAGTATTATAATAATAATCATCACTATTTTTCATAACATAAGTATCATCACAATAATCATCATAGATAGGAGGCATGAAATTATCATAACAAATTTGATCATTCAAAGTAGGGGGACTAAAAAGATCATCTTCATTAAGTATAGCATCTCCAAGGTTGGGACAAACATCAATTGCAGCAAATAAATTCTCAAACATGTCATTCTCATCAAACATAGCATCCCCAAGCTTGTGGCTTGGCATATCATTAGCATAATCACTATTATCATCAATAGTATGAATAGCACCAATAGTATAACAATTATTATCATCACAATTTTCTAAGTTGGTGCCAAAAAGATTTTCAAGATTATAAGAAGTATCATTATTTTCCCAATCATAATCATCATAATGAGTAATAGGCATAATAAAATCATCCTCAATAGTTCCTTCGGACATTGTACCATAAGACAAAGATGTAATATCATCATCAAGTATATCATCTTCCACAATTATTTTTGATTCGCTCTCATGAGGCACAACAATAATAGGAGCAACATCATTTGAGAGGGATACCTTTTTACCTCTACTCTTTCTTCTTTTCTTCTTCTTCACCACATCATGTGTGGGTTTAATCAATTTTTCCGAGCTTCTTATTGATGAGATTGGTTGAATAGGAAGCTCCTCCTCGTCACCTATTTCATCATGAGAGACAATAGGAGGGAAAGTGGAAATCTTTACCCTTTCATTAGTGTTCCTTTTATATTCTATTGGTTTTCCCGTATTTCTATAGTTGGCAATATAAGCATTCTCATTGCAATTTACCACACAAAACATATAGATTTCCTCTAGATTAGTTTCAATGTTGTCTGCGAGAATGAATACTTCGAACGAACTATTTTTATGTGTCAACTCTTCACACCCCAAAAATAGATAAAGCTCATTATATAGTTCAAGAGCGGTCAAGTCATTACAATATTTAGCCATGATTCGATCATGAAAAAGTATGCATTGAAAATTAAGGTGACCAACTTTATTGCAAAGTTCACAAGTAATAGGATAAAGAGAACATAATTTTGTAGCAAATTCATCTATCACTTTGAGCAAAAAATTGGTTCTATCATGTTTATGCTTCTTACAAAATCTATCATCCCTATAAGGCATGTCTTCACCAACTTTATGCACTCCATAAAAATTGACATGCTTATAAGAAACATTTTTGTCATGACTAGTGCAATCATCATTAGTATTTTGGATATTCATAGAATTCATACGAATAACATTGCAGTCATGCTCATCATTCATGGATTTTATGCCAAACATTTTATTGAATTCTTCTTCTATCAATTGAGCACAATTTTCCGATCCATCATTTTCAAGAAAGACATGATAAAGACGAATAATATGAGGCAACCTCAATTCCATTTTTTTGTAGTTTTATTTTATAAACCAAACTAGTGATAAAACAAGAAACTAAAAGATTCGATTGCAAGATCTAAAGATATACCTTCAAGCACCCACCTCCCCGGCAACGGCGCCAGAAAAGAGCTTGATGTCTACTACACAACTTATTCTTGTAGAATCGTGTTTGGCCTCCAAGCGCAGAGTTTTGTAGGACAGTAGCAATTTTCCCTCAAGTGGATGACCTAAGGTTTATCAATCCGTGGGAGGCGTAGGATGAAGATGGTCTCTCTCAAACAACCCTTCAACCAAATACAAGAAATCTCTTGTGTCCCCAACACACCCAATACAATGGTAAATTGTATAGGTGCACTAGTTCGGTGAAGAGATGGTGATACAAGTGTAGTATGGATAGTAGATATAGGTTTTTATAATCTGAAAAATAAAAAACAGCAAGGCAGCAAGTAACAAAAGTGAGCACAAATGGTATTGCAATGCTTGAAAACAAGGCCTAGGGTTCATACTTTCACTCGTGCGATCTCTCAACAGTGCTAACAAAATTGGATCATATAACAATCCCTCAACGTGCGACCAAGAATCACTCCAAAGTTCCTATTCACGGAGAACATAAGATAGAAATTGTTTTATGGTACGAACCCACCTCAAAGTTATCCTTTCCGATCAATCTATTGAGCCATCCCTATAAGTGTCACGAACAGCCCTAGAGTTTGTACTAAAATAACACCATATGAAACACATCAACCAACCCTAATGTCACCTAGATACTCCAATGTCACCACAAGTATCCGTGAGTTGATTATACGATATGCATCAAACAACTTCATAATCGTAATATTCAATCCACACAAAGAACTTCAAGGAGCACCCCAAAGTTTCTATCGGTGAAAAGATAATGAAAACGTGCATCAATCCCTATGCATAGATTACCCCAATGTCACCGCGGGAATCCGCGAGTTGAGTGCCAAAACATATATCAAGTGAATCAATATAATACCCCATTGTCACCACAGGTATTCATATGCAAGACATACATCAAGTGTTCTCAAATCTGAAATATTCAATCCGACAATAACAAAACCTCAAAGGGAAAAGATTCAATTCATCACAACAAGGATAGAGAGGGAAGAAACACCATATGATCCAACTATATTAACAAAGCTCGCGGTACATCAAGACCGTGCCAAATCAAGAACGAGAGAGAGAGAGAGAGATAAAACACATAGCTACTGGTACAAACCCTCAGCCCCGAGGGTGAACTACTCCCTCCTCGTCATGGAGACCGCCGGGATGATGAAGATGGCCTTCGGTGATGATTTCCCCCCTTCGGCAGGGTGCCGGAAAAGGGCTCCAGATGGGATCTCCTTGGTACAGAGGCTTGCGGCGGTGTAAAAACTCATCTAGGTTAACTTTCAGGGGTTTCTGAATATATATGATTTTTTGGCATTGGAATCACGCGAAGAAGAGCCCCAGGGGGCCCACGAGGCACCAGGGCGCGCCTGGGGGGTGGCATTACCTGGTGGCTCGTGGAGCCCCTGTGGGTCTTCTGGCCTCCTCCCGAAGCTTCTAGTGTCTCTTATGTTCCGGAAAAAATCGTCAAAAAGTTTCGCTGCATTTGGACTTCATTTGATATAGATTTTCTGGAAAACCAAAAACAAGCAGAAAACAGCAACTGGCACTGGGTACTAGGTCAATATGTTAGTCCATGAAAATCATATAAAATCCATATAAAGTGCACCAAAATCATACAAAATTATAATAAACATGGCATGAATACTTCATAAATTATAGATACGTTGGAGACGTATCATGTGGCATCTCTCCGCTAGGATAAAGAAGACGCAAAACATCCCAAAGCAAAGATGCGAAGCTGAGTGGTGCAGGGGCGGAGTCGTAGTTAACCGAAATGGATGCCATCTACAAAATCCGCCGGTTAGTGAGCCAAATCTATATCCATGCTATGCGGCAAACAAATGCATCAACCTAATGCAGCAACTCAAATGCGTCACACAAGCGAGCTGGGCTCTAAACTAACGGATCCTAACGCTCGGGTTGACTAGGGTGTCCTATAGCCAGACCTGCTCTGATACCAAACCTTGTGGCACCCCGGCTCAGAGTCACCGGAGCACCCCGTATTCCAGCCCAGAGATCAAGTCCTCTGGAATACGGCACTGCTAGGCATAGAACAAATCAGCTCTTTATTTCTGGTAGTTTTGGGTATAGAGGTTACAAGGAGTTACAAAAGGTTACAATGATACCACTACTGTTAAGGTAGCTCTATGCTAGCAGCGGCACAACTTCTAGCAGCGAAACCACGACGTCCGTAAGGGACTCCACACCGCAGGGACTCTGGCTGGGACACGTCCTAGCTCGCAACTCGAACAACTCCGATATGCAAACAGGGCAACACCTGCAAACTGGCATGACACGCCAGGTGAGTACTTTGAATGTACTCGCAAGCTCACAACAAACACAAGCATCAAGGCATGACAATGTCATAGAAAATCATGGTTATACCAGATCCATCTGTTATAAAAGGGGTGGAAGAAAATAATAACATACTACGACTAATCTATCCACCGGAAGTCACCTATGCTAAAATCTCAAGAATCATATACTCTGAGTTACTCGGGTGAAACACTTACTCCTATGACCACTCTAGGTCACCTCAGAAACTTCAGACGATCATTACTGAGATCGCTTACAACATCACCAGCGGTCTTTCTCCAAGTGTGTACCTCACCCTACTGGGACGAGTTCTTCCATCATTAACAAGTCATTCCATCATAGGTGTTGATCAGACAGTGTGAATTAGTACAAACTGTGTCCAATACCGTGGACTCGGCTATTCGAATAGATTCTTACACTCTGCAGAGGTTGCGCACTTTACCCACACTATGGAGCTCCTGGTCCCGAACCTCGGTATACTTCCCTTCCGGGTGGACCGGTGCTGCTCCAACGAAACTTGCCTAACCCGTGACTCCTTCACCGTACCACCGACAATCATTCCCCGTCTAAGTCGTGCCCTGGGTGGCCCCTGTGTCACTTCTGACACCTGCCACCGTCGTGGCGACACAACTGTCACAAACGGGCACCTGAGCTCAAAAACCAAACCGGGCTCACAAGGTTATCGTTGTCTACCTGATCAGGGCAGCACACACGCATAACCTCCCCTCTTTGGTGGTACCGATAAAAGAGCACGCGGTTAGACCAAGCCAAGGTCGTCCCATTCCGGTAGGTGTGGCTGCACTGGAAAGTTTGGTTCAGTGGCACTTGATCAACAATGAAGGAATTTATCCCCAAGTAACTACAATCATAACTGACACTCCGGTATCACCAGGTTCCATACTACAACAATAACTAGCCAGAAATCCAATGAGCAATATGATCAAATACCTCTACTGATCCCATATATAAGGTACCTGACGGAATCACAAAATAATCATAGACAGTAATCTCTTAATCCAACTGTCGTGGTTTTGTCATGGCAGATGCCCGAAGGCTTAGGTTCGGAGTCAACGCCATGGAAGTGGACTCAAAGGGGTTAAGCGGGACAAGGGACACGGGTTTACCCAGGTTCGGCCCCTCACGGTGGAGGTAAAGGCCTACGTCCTGCTTAAGCTGTATTAACTGGTATATCGAGTACAAGGGGCGGCTTGCTTGCCCTAACTCTCGATTGCTTGATCTCTCTCGCCGTAAGGCTTGTCTGTCTTTCTTCCCCTCTCTCCTCTTTTTACCCGCCGCAGGGGCTCACCTTTATATACATAGGTATAGGCCCTGGGCTTACAAGAGTCCGGGTCGGGTTACACAACGTAACCGACCCAGGTTCTACTTTCCTAGTCTTACAAGATAAGTCTTCACATGGCGGTTTACCCTTTCGGGCCTTGAGTCGCCACCAGGCTTTAGGCCTTCGACTGGCCCATCTGTAAGTCGTCGTCTTCACGTCTTGCCTTCCTGGGCCAGCTTAGTCTCTTGCACTATGAGTCGCCAACAGGGTTAACCGTGGGGTTATATCCCCAACATTAGGCCCCAAATTGATTTGAACCTGTTCATGTCAATTTAAATTCTTCAGTTGGCGAGTCTTCTGCGGGTCTTCTGGAACTGCAACTTTGACTGGTCTTCCCTAACCCGCCATATCCAACAGTGACGTCACAATGAATCTTTCATTTACCCGCCATCCGAGAAACGAGGCGCCATCTCAGCCATGATAACTATATCGCCTCCTCGATCTCCGGGCCTGCCGTTTCACTACCCCACCTACCCTTATAAATGGGCACAGGGTCGCTCCTTTACCCTGTCACTTCTTCTTCCTCCTCCCGATGCCGTCGCGACTACTGTAGCAAACAACCCCGCCGCCGTCGCTCCTCTCCAGCGAACTCGAAACGGGCCACTGCACCAACCCAATCGGGACCAGAGAACCGCGGTGCTCCTCCGCTCTTCCCTCGAATCATCAAGGTAAAGCTTCTGCCTCTCCCTGGACTCGCATTAGATCTGTACTGTTCATGGAGCTCGCCGGAGTTCATCCCTGTTCTTCGCGTTCTTAGGGCTAGGAACGGTATTTTAATTCAAATCGAGTCAAAATACATTGCGGTAGTGATCAGCTCCCCCTTTGTATGTTGTACGGATTGATTCTGCTTCAGCATTAACGAGTCCCTGATCTATCTGTTCTTCCACTGTCTGCTAGGGTTAGTGTTTTTCCCCCTTTCCGAACCGCTCGTAGATCCAAAAATGTTGCCGCAGATTGTGAAATCTGTTTGTCCCATACTTAGTGAAATCTTGGGCCATCTTGGGGGTACTGATGACTGACCCGCCATTGATCTTTCGGGCGGCTTAGCACATATGTTTGTAACTCGCCATAAAGTTTGACTATTGCTTCTTTCACTTAACCCGCCAACATACCTCTGGCTTTTAAATTTCAGCACTTAACCCGCCAATATGTCAAGCGCAACATCGTCTTGTGACTGGGTCCAATCCGGAGTTACCGAAGATCTACTGTTAGACTATGTGAAGATAGGCGTGTTACCGGCTCGGGACGCCATTCAGTGGCGGGCTCCCGGGTTAGAGAAAAAACCCAGACCTCAAGACGGAGAAGTCGTTGTTTTCGCTGACCACCTCGTCCGCGGCTTCAGCCCGCCCGGGTCTAAATTCTTCCGAGATGTTCTGCACTTTTTTAAGCTTCACCCTCAGGACATAGGCCCCAATTCAGTCACCAATATCTGCCAATTCCAAGTCTTGACTGAGGTGTATCTGCAAGAAGAACCTTCTGTGGACATTTTTCGTGATTACCATTATATCAACCGCCAACCTGAGAAAGCAGGCGGCTCAAGTCTGGAACTCGGCGGCGTGACTATCCAGAGGCGGAGAGATGTGCTTTACCCATCTGCTACCCTGCCAAGTCATCCTAAGAACTGGAACAGGACCAGGTTTTATTGCAAAGACACTTCTCCGGAGGGTGAAAATCCGCTGCCGGGTTACCGCCCTACCCGGCTCCCCAGCTCCGGAGAACTTACCGACAGGCTATCCACTACTGAAAAAGTGAAGTATGCCACTTCCATTGCCAAGATCAAAGCTTTGATTGCAAACGGATTAACTGGTGTCGACCTGACCCGCTGCTGGGTCAGTTGGCAAATATCGCCCCTGAGCCGGCGTGACCGGCTTATGTTTGAATACACGGGTGAACCCAATGACCCCCTCTGCTTCTCAAACGCCCAATTGTCACAACAGGAAATCAGCAATAGCGTTAAAAATCTTCTCGGCGAAAAACAGGAAATTCGTGATAAAATTGGGCTGAGACCCTTCTATGCCCAGAACCCGGCTCCGCCTGTAAGAAAAACTTCTAGAAACCTTACAATCTTCGTCTTGCTCGTTTTAATTTGCATCTTTTAACCTCTCTGGCGGCTTGTGCGCAGGCCGTCTCAGATTTCTGGAAGAAAAAACTCAACCCGCCCGTGAGGAAACCCAGGGCGGGTAAAACCCTTGCTCATAAAAGGAGAACCACCGCCTCCTCCATTCCTGAGTCTAACGATTCAGAGGTAAAGCTTGACTTCTTCTGACCGTCTCTTTATACAGCTTACTGATGATATTTATTTCACAGGTTGAACCAGAGACCAGCCGTGTGGACGCTCCTGAGGTAATCAATATTTCCTCCGACTTAGAAAATTCTCCCCCAAAGAAGAAACGGCGGGTTATCCAAAAAGTCCCATTCTCTCATCCTCTTGCTTACTTGGACTGCCATTTTCTTTTGAAAAAGCTGTTGGAAATATGCCCTAGAGGCAATAATAAATTGGTTATTATTATATTTCCTTGTTCATGATAATCGTTTATTATCCATGCTATAATTGTATTGATTGGAAACTCAAATACATGTGTGGGTACATAGACAACACTGTGTCCCTAGTAAGCCTCTAGTTGACTAGCTCGTTGATCAAAGATGGTTAAGGTTTCCTAGCCATTGACATGAGATGTCATTTGATAACGGGATCACATCATTAGGAGAATGATGTGATGGACAAGACCCAAACTAAGAACGTAGCATTTGATCGTGTCAGTTTATTGCTATTGTTTTCTGCATGTCAAGTATCTGTTCCTATGACCATGAGATCATGCAACTCCCTAACATCGGAGGAGTACCTTGTGTGTATCAAACGTCGCAACGTAACTGGGTGACTATAAAGGTGCTCTACAGGTATCTCCGAGGGTGTCTGTTGGGTTGGCATGGATCAAGATTGGGATTTGTTACTCTGTGTGACGGAGAGGTATCTCAGGGCCCACTCGGTAATACAACATCACAATGAGCCTTGCAAGCAATGTGACTAAAGTGTTAGCCACGAGATCTTGTATTACAGAACGAGTAAAGAGACTTGCCGGTAACGAGATTGAACTAGGTATAGAGATACCGACGATCGAATCTCGGGCAAGTAACATACCGAAGAACAAAGGGAACAGCATACGGGATTAACTGAATCCTTGACATAGAGGTTCGACCGATAAAAGATCTTCGTAGAATATGTAGGAGCCAATATGGGCATCCAGGTCCCGCTATTGGTTATTGGCCGTAGAGGTGTCTCGGTCATGTCTACATAGTTCTCGAACCCGCAGGGTCTACACACTTAAACGTTTGGTGACGATTAGTATAGTTGAGTTATTATGTTGGTGACCGAAGGTTGTTCGGAGTCCCGGATAAGATCCCGGACATGACGAGGATCTCCGGAATAGTCCGGAGGTAAAGATTGATATATGTGATAATAGTGTTTTGATCTCCGGAAGAGTTCCGGAGTTCATCGGAATGGGTTCCGGATGTTTACCGAAGTGTTCGGGTGCAGCAACACTTTATATGGGCCAAAGGGATAAAGCCCACTAGGTATTGGAAAGTGCAAAAAGTAGTTTTGCTGCCGCGTAAGCGGTACTACCGTTTTGTGAAGCGGTACTACCGCCCAAGCGGTACTACCGCTTGTGTGAAGCGGTACTACCGCCCAAGCGGTACTACCGCTTGTGTGAAGCGGTACTACCGCCCAAGCGGTACTACCGCTTGTGTAAAGCGGTACTACCGCTTGTGCGCGGTACTGCAGGGATCCGAGTTGGACTCTTTCCCTGCGGGCCAAACCGACCTTGTGTGGGCAAAACCGACCTGGAGGAGGCTTTTACTCCAAGTTTAGACCCCAAGGCTCAACATATAAATAGAGGGGCAGGGCTAGCACACGGGATACATCAAGATTTCCCCAAGCCGTGTGCGGAAACCCTAACCCTCTAGTTCCTCCGTCATAATCTCCGTAGCGCTTGGCGAAGCCCTGCAGAGATTGTTCCTCACCACCATCACCACGCCGTCGTGCTGCTGGAACTCAACCACTACTTCACCATCGCTCGCTGGATCGAGGAGGTGAAGGCGTCATCAAGCCGTACGTGTGTTGAACGCGGAGGTGCCGTCCGTTCGGCGCTAGTTCGTGATCGGATCGAGGGACGAC
The DNA here is from genome assembly GCA_039707655.1 of Elymus sibiricus. Taxonomy (NCBI): domain Eukaryota; kingdom Viridiplantae; phylum Streptophyta; class Magnoliopsida; order Poales; family Poaceae; genus Elymus; species Elymus sibiricus. The sequence goes on from CM077676.1 coordinate 79,168,855, forward strand.
TTGCGATTTGGATCGCGGAGACGTTCGACTACATCAACCGCGTTTCTTAAACGCTTCCGCTTAGCGATCTACAAGGGTATGTAGATTTACTCTCCCTCTCGTAGATGCTCATCACCATGGATAGATCTTGTGTGTGCGTAGGAAAATTTTTGTTTCCCATGCAACGCTCCCCAACAAAAGCAACAGCACACCTCCAGGCGTCAGACCCGGAGTGCCGGCTCTGAGGAGCTGATGGGCGGCTTACCCAACTCCCCGGCTTCCCGGAAGCGTCCTGCAGAGGTACTTTTTACCCAAGTCTGATCATTTTAACAGTCTTGTCTTCCAACCTTACTTTACCTGAAGAATTGTAACTTTTCCAGGACTCGCCCCCTTCGTCTGGCGACTCAACGGCCACTAAGCTGCCTCCATTGAGAATCAACCCAGAGTATGCATTTTTCCTTTGCACTATATTTTTCTTCAATCTTGTCTTTTATTTGACAATTGTTTTTGCTCTCTAGGGCTCAAGCGAAGCGGAAGAAAACCGGCGGGTCTGAAGCAGCCCCCACTGTCCAAGAGCCGGAGAAATCCAAGCCGGCTTCCCCTGTACCTCATGCTGAGCCTATAGAAGCTATAAAAGAAACACCTACCGATGATCCTCAGTCCCACGAGCCGGCTGTTCATGATACGGTCGCTCCTACGAGCCCTCCACGAACTGACTTCCAAACGCCGAGCTCTCCAGCTAACAAAAACGTCGCTCTTACTGGGGCGGGTTATCAATCGACCTCTCATGTGCTGACAAGACACACCGGCGAGGCTAAAGAGAACTCGCCAGAAAGATTCGACTTTGCATTGCCCTCGTTGGAAAAGATGTCTACGGATGATCTTCATGCCGGCTATTTAAATCGCCTCAGCGCAAGCCACAACATGGAGCGAAAACTTGTTAGCCTTATGAAGTCCAAATTTGAGGTACTGCTCCTTTCTTGCTTTCCTTATACCCTTATGTAGCCCCCAAGATCCGGTTTAGTCTTGCAAAATAGTAGACAGGGTCTTATACTTCTTGTCATACTTCAAATTATAATACCTGTAGCCCCCAAGTATCGGGTTAATACTGATATTGAGCCGGTACTTAATTGAAAGGGTTGATCCAAGCGTAGCCCCCGAGTTCGGGTCATGACAATGAGCCAGAACTCCATTGTAAACTTTGGAGAGCTCTGTGTAGCCCCCAAGTGCCGGCTTAACTTTAACAAAGATGAGCTGGGACTGCCATGTAGACTTAGAGAAAAACACAGGCATTAGCCCCCAAGTGTCAAGTATATTGCTTGCAATCTGCTTGAGACTTATAACACAATAGTTTTACCAATGTGCGAATCATATCCTGACTGAAAACCTTTGAAACTGTCTTTTGCGTAACGCAGGAAGCTTTAACAACTGCTGAGTCGAATTTCACTGTGCAACAAGCCGCCAGGGCTGAGGCGGACAATAAATGGCGAGTTGCCGTGACAGAGCTGGAGAAAACCCGGGCTGAACTCGCTGCTTATCAGAAGATGGCTGAGCTGGAAAAAGCTGCTATATCCCAACGAGCCAACGACACTGAAAACCGGCTTAAGGTTGTGTCCGATGAGCTACAAACTCTCAAAGACCATATCTCCAGAATGACCTATGCGATCTTCGGTAAGTGCCAAGCACTTGAAAATTACCTTGTCTTGTTGAATAACTCATACAGGCGGCTTATAATACTTGACTATCTTGCAGGTGAACGGAGCCGCCAACTCGCTTCTGACAGCGTGATTAAGCTAAAAGCAATCTACTCCTTAACCGAACAGTTATATTGCGGGACCCTCTGCACCCTGAAGGCGATGCTGACCGAGAAATGCATCCCAAAGCATATGAAGGGGGTGATAGAACTTCTATTCACCCTGCCCAAACAGGTTGGAGAACTCAAACGGTCAGCCGCCAGGCAGGGAGCCATGGCTGCTTTAAGCCGGTGTCTTGCTTTTGCCCCGGAGTTAACTACAGCGGAAATGACGGACGGGTTCCCAGCCAAAAAGGTCGACAGCTCAGATTTCACAGAAGCCGACTACGTCAAATGTATGAAAGATTCCCGGGTGCTGGCCTCAAGTCTTGCCAATGAGTTAGACCTTTCCACATACCAGGCGGCTTATGACGCGAAAAACAAACGCATGCGCGGCCCAACCTTTGAATCGAGGAGCCTGACTCCCGCACGTCGTAAGCAGCTCTTCGCTCCTGACCTTGATGCATCTCCCTTCTTTGGCCAGACCCAATTTGAGGCCTTAACACGCTGCAACTGGGATGTCGACAATCTTCAGATCGAAGAGGTCGAAGACCCGGCGAAGGATGACTAGCCAGCGAGCTATACTTTCGGCTGAAACTGATAACTCGGCCTGTCTGAGCCGCCAAGGCTGTCTTTTGTAAAAAACTTTAATCTTGCCTTGTCTTGTACTCCATGGGGAGCTTTTGTAATAGCTGTAGAGACATCTGAAATGCCTGAGTCATGCCTTCGTGCACGTATAACCCTTTTTGAATAGGCTTGCTGCAATGATATCTTTCATATGCTCTTACTCTCAACCATGCTTTCAAGGTCCATGGCGGCTTATCAGAAAAGATAAAACCTGCAAAATAAACAAGACAGAAAACTTCTGTATTGTTGTCAGGGCGGCTTATAACAGCACAACCCGGAGATGTCTTTCATGGTCTTGCGTCTTGTTTCATAATCTTTCCTTGACCCGGCTTGTCAAAACCGGAATGATATGTAAGTGTGATGTATGATGCAATGCATGACGTATGATGCAATGTACGATGCATGATGCAATGCATGATGTATGATGTTCTCTGCTCTTACAAGTCATCCAGAAAGGGGGTAAGTGGCCAACTCGCTGCACCCCAATGTTGGAGAGGTTATCAAAAGAGGGGGTGAGTGGCTAACTCGCTGCACCCCAATTTTGAAAAAAGGTCATCAAAGAGGGGGTAAGTATTCAACTCGCTGCACCCCAATTTGGAAAAAATCATCAAAAGAGGGGGTAAGTTCTCAACTCGCTGCACCCCAGTTTTGGAATAAGTCATCAAAGAGGGGGTAAGTATTAAACTCGCTGCACCCCAATTTGGAAAAAATCATCAAAAGAGGGGGTAAGTTCTCAACTCGCTGCACCCCAATTTTGGAATAAGTCATCAAAGAGGGGGTAAGTATTAAACTCGCTGCACCCCAATTTGGAAAAAATCGTCAAAAGAGGGGGTAAGTTCTCAACTTGCTGCACCCCAATTTTGGAATAAGTCATCAATGAGGGGGTAAGTATTAAACTCGCTGCACCCCAATTTGGAACAAATCATCAAAAGAGGGTGTAAGTTCTCAACTCGCTGCACCCCAATTTTGGAATAAGTCATCAAAGAGGGGGTAAGTATTAAACTCGCTGCACCCCAATTTGGAAAAAATCATCAAAAGAGGGGGTAAGTTCTGAACTCACTGCACCCCAATTTTGGAATAAGTCATCAAAGAGGGGGTAAGTATTAAACTCGCTGCACCCCAATTTGACCTTGTCGATGACATAACTTGTGCACAATCTGAGATACACGAAAAAACGGCAGAGGCCCCGGCTTATGGGGATGCCAACTTTATTTATCATATATGTGATATGTACAACGACGGGAGTCAACGACTCAAGTGTAATAAGGCCATAGATGAGCTATGTTCCACGGCCGGCGGGTCTCCTGCCCAGAGGTATTTGACTCGTCTCGCACGTCAACTAGGTAGTATGACCCATTGTTGAGATTCTTGCTGACCACAAAAGGCCCTTCCCATGGAGGAGATAGCTTATGCATATCCGTCTGGTCTTGAATCAAATGCAACACTAAGTCGCCTTCTTGGAACGTCCGGGTCTTAACTCTGCGGCTGTGATAGCGACGCAGGTCTTGCTGATAAATCGCTGAACGAGCCGCCGCCAGATCACGTTTCTCCTCCAGAGCATCTAGCGCATCCTGACGCGCCATCTCGTTGTCTTGCTCAACATAAGCCGCCACACGCGGCGAGTCATGACGTATGTCGCTTGGTAATACAGCTTCCGCGCCGTAAACCATGAAGAAAGGTGTATAACCCGTCGATCTATTGGGAGTAGTATTGATGCTCCATATCACTGATGGTAACTCCTCAACCCAACAACCCGGTGTTCGCTGCAAAGGAACCATAAGCCGGGGCTTGATACCTTTCAAGATCTCCTGGTTAGCACGCTCCGCCTGACCATTGGACTGTGGATGAGCAACCGCCGAAACATCAAGCCGGATATGTTCACTCTCACAAAATGTCTGTATAGCCCCCTTGGACAGGTTTGTACCATTATCAGTGATGATACTGTGAGGATAACCAAAACGGTAGATTAACTTCTTGATAAATTCAACCGCCGTAGCCGCGTCACACTTACTGACCGGCTCAGCTTCCACCCACTTGGTAAATTTATCCACCGCCACCAAAAGGTGGGTCTTCTTATCTTTAGATCTCTTGAAGGGTCCAACCATGTCAAGCCCCCAGACCGCAAACGGCCAAGTAATTGGAATCATACGCAGCTCCTGAGCCGGCACGTGAGCACGACGCCCAAACTTCTGACATCCGTCACACTTAAGAACCAGGTCTTCCGCGTCCTTATGAGCCGTCAGCCAGAAGAAACCATGACGGAAAGCCTTGGCCACCAAAGATTTTGAGCCGGCATGATGACCACAGTCGCCAGCATGAATTTCATTTAAAATCTCCTTACCCTCTTCTGGTGAAACACACCGCTGAAAGACGCCGGTGACGCTGCGTCTATGTAACTCGCCATTGAGGATAGTCATAGATTTAGACCGCCTTATGATTTGTCTGGCCAAGATCTCATCCTCTGGTAACTCGCCGCGCGTCAGATATGCCAAGTAAGGCAACGTCCAATCAGGAGTAGCATGTAGAGCCGCCACCAATGGCCCCTCCGGGTCAGGGACAGCCAGGTCTTCCTATGAAGGCAGCTTGATAGACGGGTGGTGTAACACGTCCAAGAAGACGTTAGGCGGCACCGGCTTACGCTGTGGGCCGAGTCTTGCCAACGCGTCAGCTACCTCGTTCTTGCGACGGTCAATATGGTCCACCTGATAGCCTTTGAAGTGACCAGCAATTTCATCCACCGCCTGACGATAAGCCACCATCCTTGGGTCTTTGGAGTCCCAAGTGCCTGAAACCTGCTGAGCCACGAGGTCTGAATCGCCAAGGCATCGAACCCGGCTCAGGCTCATCTCTTTCGCCACGCGGAGACCATGAAGCAGGGCCTCATACTCAGCTGTATTGTTAGTACAGGTAAACATTAGTCTGAGCACATAACAGAACTTATCACCTTTAGGGGAGGTTAAGACAACCCCAGCCCCCGAGCCTTCTAGCTGTCTAGACACGTCAAAGTGAATCGTCCAATAAGTGTTATCCGGCTTTTCCTCGGGCGCCTGCAGCTCTGTCCAGTCGTTAATGAAATCCACCAAATCTTGAGACTTGACAGCCGTACGAGGCACGTACGTAAGGTTGAGAGGCCCAAGTTCCAATGCCCACTTTGCAATCCGACCAGTGGCCTCCCTGTTCTGAATTATGTCCCCCAACGGGGCAGAGCTCACCACAGTAATCGGGTGCCCCAAGAAATAGTGCTTCAGCTTGCGATTCACCATGAACACCCCATACACCAGCTTCTACCAATGGGGGTACCTCTGCTTAGACTCACTCAACACCTCACTGATGTAGTAAACCGGCCTCTGAACCGGATATTCCTTCCCTGCCTCCTTTCGCTCCACAATCACTGTGGCACTGACTGCTCTGTTATTAGCCGCCACGTAGAGGAGCAAAGGTTTCTTCTCAATCGGAGCAGCCAAGACGGGCGGCTCAGACAGCTGCCTCTTAAGAGCTTCAAACGCCTCACCCGCCTCCTTACTCCAGATGAAGTTGTCTGTCTTCTTCATCATCTGATATAGGGGGATAGCTTTCTTGCCCAGGCGGCTTATGAACCGGCTTAACGCAGCGATTCGACCCGCCAGGCGCTGAACATCGTTAACACACTTCGGTTGTGACAGGGAGGTAATAGCTTTTATCTTGTCCGGGTTAGCTTCAATGCCTCGCTCTGAAACTAGAAACCCCAAGAGTTTTCCTGCTGGAACTCCAAAAACACACTTGGCCGGGTTAAGCATCATTTTGTAAACCCATAGATTATCAAACGTCTCCTTCAGGTCTTCGAGCAGAGTCTCCTTCTTCCGAGACTTAACCACAATATCATCCACATAAGCATGAACATTGCGCCCAATTTGATTGTGAAGACAGTTCTGCACACAGCGCTGATAAGTCGCCTGGGCACTCTTGAGCCCAAAAGGCATAGACACATAGCAGAAAGCACCAAAAGGCGTTATGAAAGCCGTCTTCTCTTGGTCCTTAACCGCCATCTTGATCTGATGATACCCGGAGTAAGCATCCAGGAAACATAGGCTCTCGCAACCCGCCGTGGCATCAATGATTTGATCAATGCGGGGGAGGGCAAAAGGATCAATCGGGCACGCCTTGTTGAGATCCGTGTAATCCACACACATGCGCCACGTGCCGTTCTTCTTAAGTACCAACACCGGGTTAGCAAGCCACTCCGGGTGAAACACTTCGACGATGAACCCTGCAGCCAAGAGCCGGGCCACCTCTTCTCCAATGGCTTTACGTCTCTCTTCGTTAAACCGCCGGAGGAACTGTTTAACCGGCTTAAACTTAGGATCCACATTAAGATGGTGCTCAGCGAATTCTCTCGGTACACCCGGCATGTCAGAAGGCTTCCATGCAAAGATGTCCCGATTCTCACGGATGAATTCGATGAGCGTGCTTTCCTATTGGGGGTCCATATTGGCCCCAATAGTGAACTGCTGTGATGAGTCGCCCGGTTTAAAGTCCACCAACTTAGTATCCTCTGCCAAAAACTTGAGTGGCGGCTCAGATTCCGTGTTGGGTTTCTTCAGAGAGGTCATATCTGTTGGGTCAACATTCTGCTTATAGAAATTAAGTTCTGCCTCTGCACAGCTTGTCTCTGCGTAAGCCGCATCACCTTCCTCACATTCCATAGCCGTCTTCCGATCACCATGTACAGTAATCGTTCCCTCCAAGCCGGGCATCTTGAGCTGCAAATACACATAACAGGGTCTGGCCATGAACTTCGCGTAAGCCGGCCGTCCAAAAATAGCGTGGTACGGGCTCTTGATCTTGACCACCTCAAACCATAGAGACTCCACCCTGTAGTTGTGTTCATCACCAAAAGCCACTTCCAAAGAGATCTTCCCGACTGGGGAGTTGGGTAAGCCGACTTTCCTGGTACCACGCCGTGAAAAACTGTTGAAGAAGGCTTAAGATCCTTGTCAAGTAAGTTCATCCGGCGAAAGGTGTCATAGTACAAGATGTTGATGCTGCTGCCGCCATCCATAAGTACTTTAGTGAACTTGTATCCTCCCACTTGGGGGGCAACTACTAAGGCTAGCTGCCCCGGGTTATCAACACGTGGCGGGTGATCCGCCCTGCTCCAAGTGATGTCATACTCAGACCACTTGAGATACTGTGGGAGAGCCGGCATGACCGCGTTAACCGCCCGTTTGCGTACCTTCCGTTCCCGCTTGTCAAGGCTGGTTGTGAAGACATGGTACTGACCCCCGCTGAGCTGCTTCGGGTTACTCTGATACCCTGACTGGTTATTATGCTGCTGGCTTCCACCACCAGACTGTTGGTTATGACCTCCTTGGTTGCCTTGACCCTGGCCGCCCGGCCCTGAGCCGCCCGACGGGCCATTACCGTTGTTACGATGCTGCTGAATGCTGTAGTTCCGGAAATCCCACATAACGCTGCAATTTCCCCATGTATGATCTGCTTGCTTGCCATTCCGGCTGTGCTCTGGACAAGGTTTATTAAGCATCTCCTCTAGAGGAATCTTACCCCTGTTAAAAGGCTGTCTATAATTCCCATTGCCCTTAGCACGGTTATTCCCAGTGTTGGTATTAGCCACTAGCTCTGACCCGCCTTCCGGGTGTTTCCGCTTTCCAGCATTGTTACTTCCAGCCGTACCCGGCTGTTGACCCTTGCCATTGTTACCCTTCTTCCCCTGACCTGATTTCTCCTCATCAGAGCCCGGGTCCTTCGTATTGTCAGAATCTGCATACTTGGTGAGAGCCGCCATGAGCTCCCCCATGTCTTGACATGACCACTTGAGCCGGCGAAGCTTCTGCTTCAGAGGCGTGAAGTGACAGTTCTTCTCAAGAATTAAAACCGCCTGAGCCGCCATAATCTGCTCCGAAGAGTGGATGATAGTAGAGACCCACCGGACCCAGTGATGAGCCGACTCGTCCTCACGCTGTACACAATGGTCCAAATCCACAATCGTCATGGGCTGCTTGCATGTTCCTTTAAATTTTTTGATGAATTTCGCCCTTAACTCGGCCCAGGAGTTAATGGTGTTGGGTGGCAAACCCTTCAACCATGTGCGAGCCGGCCCTTCCAGTATCATGATGAAATACTTGGCGTAGACCGCATCACTAACGTCCAACATCTCCATGGCTAGCTCATAACTTTCAACCCAGGCCTCTGGAGGTAAATCAGCAGTGTAATTGGGCACCTTACGAGGACCCTTGAAATCCTTCGGCAGACGCTCATTCCGCAGAGCCGGTACCGGACACGGCACCCCCACAGCCCTGGAAGTCAACCCCGCTCCTCCTGAAACGGAAGGGGCGACTGTGTGTTCCTGAGACGCCGCCGCTGCCTGAGCCGCCTCTTCTCGCCGTGCTCTCACCTGATCCACCAATGTATGAGCATCCAGAGCCGCCCGATCCGCTTGCGGCGGGTTACGATGTCGTTCGCTGCTAGAAACCGCCGACGACTCATAACGCCGGCTGTAGCTACGGCTGTGGATGGGCGTTGAGTGCACGCGACTCCGTCTGTAATTATACTTCTCCTGCTGGGCCATCGCCGTGCGCAGGTATCCGATGGCGTTCCGCACCTCTTCTGCATAAGGCGCCTCATCGGGGATCGGAATTGTATCAAGCCTGGTTGCTGCTGCCACCATGTTCTCTGCCGGGTTAGAATAATGACCCGGCGGTGTCGGATAAAGCGGTGGCAGGTTTTGGCCCCGTCGTGGCGGGTCTTGACGCTGAACCGCCGCCCGGCTCCCAGGTATTTCCTCCTTCTGGGTTATGACCAAAGGCACACTTCGTCCCGTTCCTGGCGTGTTGAAAAGATTCCTAGCTTCATACTGCTCCGGCAAGCGGGACTGATGTCTCATCCGCTGAACCGCCGCGGCCGACTGTTGCTCTATCTCGAGGCGAAGAGCGTCTGCCTTAAGGCGCTCCGCCTCAGCATCCATCTGAGCCTTCAGCTCGTTAACTTCCTGCTGGACCGCGGCCATCCGATCCTTCAACCTAGTGATTTCTGCATTACGGGCCGCTTGGTTCGCAACAGTGACCTCAGTTGCCATCAAGGTTGTAAGCTCGTTCATCTGATCCAGGAGAACTTGAGCAGGGGGCGCGCCTGACCCGGACACGGTCGCACCAGTAGGTGTACTGCCCTGAGCCGCCGCTGAACCGGCCATGAAGACGGCTGCATGACTTGGCGGCTCATAACCCTCCGGCTCATGGTATTCTGACTCGGGGTAAGGCTCGTCGTAGCCCCCAAGCCCTCCATCCTGAAGCTGATAGATCGATTCCGTCTCCCCACATGAAGATTCCTCCCCGGAGTAGTCGTGAGTTTCTTCCTCGGACACAGAACCCTCAAGTTCTACGCCCTGAGTGAAGCCGACGAAGACATGCTTCCTGCCCGGGTCAGAGCGGGCGGGTTGCATGCTTGGGGCGGGTTGCTTGCGCCGGGCCGGCTCGACGATGTTGGTGCAGATATCCGGCCTGGGTTCAGATCCGCCAATCTTGCCGATGAAGACATGGATTCCATCGAAGTGGACCCGGAAGCCGTACTCGATTGAGTCAGCCTCAGGACCCCAGCTGGCGTCGTCGATGTAAAGCTTTCCGCGGCGGTTCTTAGTCATCTCGCCAACCACGTACCCCTCGCCCCCGAGGAGAGCACCCTTTGAGAACTCAACACCACCGAGCGCTGGCCCCACGGTGGGCGCCAACTGTCGTGGTTTTGTCACGGCAGATGCCCGAAGGCTTAGGTTCAGAGTCAACGCCATGGAAGTGGACTCAAAGGGGTTAAGCGGGACAAGGGACACGGGTTTACCCAGGTTTGGCCCCTCACGGTGGAGGTAAAGGCCTACGTCCTGCTTAAGTTGTATTAACTGGTATATCGAGTACAAGGGGCGGCTTGCTTGCCCTAACTCTCGATTGCTTGATCTCTCTCGCCGTAAGGCTTGTGTGTCTTTCTTCCCCTATCTCCTCTTTTTACCCGCCGCAGGGGCACACCTTTATATACATAGGTATAGGCCCTGGGCTTACAAGAGTCCGGGTCGGGTTACACAACGTAACCGACCCAGGTTCTACTTTCCTAGTCTTACAAGATAAGTCTTCACATGGCGGTTTACCCTTTCGGGCCTTGAGTCGCCACCAGGCTTTAGGCCTTCGACTGGCCCATCTGTAAGTCGTCGTCTTCATGTCTTGCCTTCCTGGGCCGGCTTAGTCTCTTGCACTATGAGTCGCCAACAGGGTTAACCGTGGGGTTATATCCCCAACACCAACCGTGTCTTATCAACATCAACCTTGACATCTACTCATGACTACCATCCCATCACCAACATGATAGTAGCATACTCAAGATCTCCAAATAATTGCATAAATTAACTTATTTGCAATTAATTATATTATTAAAATAATTATTTAAACCATGATATTGCAATGCAATTATGAAAATGAGGGTTGTGGATTGCCTTGAACCAGGGGAGTGTGGGAGTACTCCTAGTCTTCACCAACTACTCAAACCAATCTGTAAAACATTTTTAAAAGCATTTTCAAATATCACATAAGTCATTTTCTTCTGTCCAGAAATTCTAGACAGCAGAGAAAAATACGAAAATTATATAGCAGATAGAAGAGCTCAGAAGAAAAATACTGCAAAAAGAATGAACTCATTTGGATTTATGGTTTAAAAGATATTGATGGTCAAAGTTTGGTTAAAATTCTGTTTTAAATTGAATTTAAACAGAATTTCCAGAAAAACTACAGTCGGCCACGTCGAAGGCGTAAAGTGGGAATACGTCTCCACTTATGTACCGCTTTGGGCGCGGCTGGGCCACTGACATGCGGGGCCCGATTGTCATATTTGAAGGGGAGAGAGAGAGAACAGGAGGAGGGCGGCTCACCAGCAATGTTTGCCGGCAATTGCGACGGCGGCGAACTTGGGTGACGGTGGGGATGGATCAGGCAGACGACGGCGAGCAAGCCCGTACCCGCAGCTCCCCGAATGGTGGCCGGACGGCGTCGGCCCCTTCCTCTCAAGCGGCGGAGAGCTGCGGTGGTCGATGGATTCGGCGGCTCCGGCGAGTTCTTGGGCAGGGGAGAGGCTGGGATGGATCAATGGATCCCCACAAGCTCAACGGTGGTCTCAGTGGGTGCTGGGGTGGGCGGAGATGAGCGGACGGAGCTGGGGCAGTGCGGCGGAGCACCTCGTCGGAGATGGAGCAGGAGAGCTCTCCGACTTGCTCCGATGCTGCGAGGCGACGATTGGGAGTGGGAGGGCTCGAGTGGTGAGGAGAGATGGGGTCGGCGGCGGCTTTTATAGCCGGGCGGAGCCGCTGTGGCCGAATGCCGCCATGGATGCTCTGGCACGGCGAGCTGGCTACTGCGCTGGCCGTCGCGGCGTGGCTGGAGTGGACTAGAGCGCGCAGGAGCGACGGGACGCGAGCAGAGCCATTAAGAGCGTGAGGACAACGGCGGCGACCGCGGCGCACTATTCGGTCTGTGCGTGCACTTGGCCGTGTGCGGCGGCGGGCTTCGCCGGAGTTGGGAGAGGGTTCCAGACGAGCTAGGTGGACGGCGGTGGCGCAGTCGGCATACTGGGACGGCGGTGGGCTCTGGCCGGTCTGGTCATGTCCACGCGGTAGTCCCCTCAACATGAGGCCTCCCTGTGCCCTTGGTTTGACAAGATATGGTTTGAGCAGCTGGCTAGCTTCCAGACACGTTTCTGGCTAGAAACTTGGGCAGCAAGCTGGGGAGAAAAGGCTAGGGTTTTGAGAGAAAGGATTTGTCACACAGGACTGAAGTAGGAAGGTTCCCATGCTGGAGAAATCCCTGACCAAATGGATAGGTTTTGGAGGTAGTTGCTTCACAACTGCCCCTCTGGTCCAGAAACAATGTTGATGATGATGGATTCAATTGGATGGGCCTCTGGAGCTGAAATTTGGTATAAGTGGGTTATTTGGTGGTGCCAAGATGCCATAAAATTTCAGCCCATTTGGGTAAGTGTAAATGGTACTTCCTTCACAACACTTCCCATTGGACAGAAACTTGGAATAATTTTTCAGAGAAAATGGCTGAATGAAATGGACTGCAAATTGGTGGAGACTGGTCATATGGTTAGGAGAATCTCCTGGATTAATTTCAGAATTTTTGAAGCAAAATAAAATATAGTTGCCTCACAAACTGAAATTATGACCAGCAACAAGGATTGGATGCTGTGCTCACCATTAAGAATAAGTCTTGAATATTCTCACATATCCAGGGTTTATATGGCCCAAAGAATTTATGAGAATTTTCCTGAAATTTTTGGAAGAACAGAAATATAGGTTGCTTCACAACCTGGGGTTCAAAGGGGTTATTCCCTTAATGAAAAAGGAATATTTAGTTGGGAGAAAAATTGAGATGTGGCTAGAATAGAATTAACATGACTTGGGAAAAGTTTTTGGAGGGTTTGGTATACTTGGGAAAGAAAATCAAGAATGTTCCCAATTTTTAAGTCTATAGAGCCATTCAAAACCAAATCAAAACCAGATTTCAATCAAAATTTTCAAATGGGTTTTGAAAGAAAAGTTGGCAAAAACCAGGGTGTCACAGCATAGAACACCCGTGGGATGATCCTGCCATGAGAAAGATTAACAACCACGCCATGGGCATGTTAGCAACGATTTGGCCGCCTGGAAAGGGAGGGTGAAACGAGCGATTGATGCTAAAGAACCCCTGTCCAAGATTTTGGCGGACAATCCGACACTTACGGAAGAGGAGTTCGAAAAGTTCAAGGACACTTCTACTACCGAGGCAGTGTGGTGCCCCGCCTGAATACCACTGTAGCCAGACGGTCGCCGCACACGCCAGCCCAGGAAATCACTCTGGCACGCGCGTTTACAACAAGTATCCTGAACACAGGCATTTCTATTAATGGATATATAAGTCTTACATGATATTTTACAAGGGGGGTGGCAGCGGAAAAGCTCTATCTAAGGTAGCATGGTCCTGGTGCGGCTCCAATCCACAGGGATCTGACTGGGTTACTCTTCTAGCCCGCGAACACTCCGGCTCCTCGCAAGTGGACGTTGGATCCTTAGGTGAACCTGGCCACATTAAAGGCCGCTGAGTACTTTTGAATGTACTCGCAAGCAAACCAAACCAACATATACACCAAGCAAATCAATCCATGGCATTCAAGCATTCATTCATTATCTTAACAATATTAGCTATCATACTAAGGTAGGATTATCTAGCAAGATTAATCATCTAGCAACATTAATTATCATGTCATAACAGGATTATCCAGCATGATAACTACTAAGGTAAAACATATCAAGTAAATAATCCATACTCCGAACATGTCATGATCCACACCAAATCCGATCCAAATCAAATCCAAGTCCTGCGGTCATCCGACCACTCATCTCATAGCCATCGTATGGCTAACATCTCATATACCTGACATCATCCGATGTCCATGCATCTGCACTATAAGTCTGACAAATCATACCTTTCTCTGGTTCATTCTTAGCAATAACATTATCTGGTTTATTCCTCCCGACTCGACACAGACCAAATAGTGTGACCTAGTACGAACTGTGTCCCATGACCGAGGACGCGGCTATTCGAATAGATTTACACTCTGCAGAGGTTGCGCACTTTACCCACACTATGGTTGAAGTGGAGGGACCTGTCTGTAAATAAAAATTTTACCTACAGGTCCCTGGCTGAAAATCTGGTGGCGCCTCTGTTAGGAATGCACTTTGCAGAGTGGAAAGCGTATTCTGGACTGGATCGTTTTCCAGAGAAGAAAACGTACACCATCAGAATACGTTTCCCGTGGGGGAAAGCGTAAACGCACGGATGCGCATCCACTTATCCACGTGGACAGGGCCGCGGTCGCCGACATGTGGGGCCCGCCGGTGCTCTCTCTCTCCTTCCTCCTTCTCTTCTTTCTCCTCTCTGCTCCCCTGACGCGACGACAGAGAGCACGGGCGGGCGTGCCAGTGAGAGCCTCTTCCAGGAGAGGGCTCAGGCGAGGCTAGGGACGGCCGGAGGTGAGTCTGCGCGGTGCGTTCGGGACCGGCGGCTCAAGTCGATGCGGACGCGGCGGTGGTCGGAGGGGTTGGGCGAGGGCACGGACAGGGCCATGGGAGAGTGACGCATCCGGCGGTGAGGTCCATGGGTACCGGGGATGACCGGAGGCGAGGTTTGTAGGCGGATGCAGTGGGTAGAGCTCGCCGGCAATTCGGTTGCTCCGGCGAGATATCCGACCGGGCAGGGGCACGGGAGTGGGTTAGGGGAAGAGGAGAGTGGATTGGCGAGCTCGGGGATGCCCGGTGAGGCTCGGGCCGCGGCTATTTATAGCCGGCCGAGGCGTGCGGATGAGCTCGGCCGCCGTGGCGTCCTCATCAGTGTACTGGAGCTCGGGGACACGCGGAGGGAGAGGGCGATGTCGGCAAGGTCTCCGGAAGGGTGGTGAAGCTAGCAGCAGCTTCGAGAGAACTCGGGGAGGAAGAGGACACGGGTCATGGGCGGGACAGTGTCGCGAGGAGGAAGGGAGAGAAGGGGGAAGGTGCTGGAGGGGGTGCACGCGGACGCAGGGGACCTTGTCGGCACAAGATGGCAAGGGTACAGCCGCCAGAGCTGGCTGTCCGACGCGATGCGTCGCGCAGAGCGCCATTTCTGCATGGCCACCGCGTGGTCACCACAGCCACCACGTGTCCAGGGCAATAAATTGCTCTGGGACCTTGTCAATTAGATGTATCAGAGGTCAATGAGCTATCCTATGAGTGTTTGGATGGAAGTGGGGGCAAGAGTTGACTGATTGGAGATGACCTAGGTTCTGGACAAAAAGTTGGACAGAATGCTATGGTCAAACAGAGGTGCCAATGAGCTGGCCAGGTTGTCACAGTGAAATGTGATAAGAAGGAGCACCTTCTGGAGAAATTTGAAGCAAATTGGACCAAATTTGAGTGGACTTCCTGTACAATGCCAAATTTGGTCCAGAAACTTGACTTTGAAGCTGCACTCATCTGGCTTGATGAAATGAACTGAATTTTGGTGTAGGATGATGATTTGGAAGTATGGAGGTACTGGCAAAATTTCAGCTCATTTGGAAATTCCAAAGTGGTACTTCCTTCACAAAGCTTTCTGCTGGACAGAAACTAAATGGAATTTTTGAGAGAATTTGGCTAGATAAAATGATGTGAATTTTTGTATGGTCACATAATATAGGGAATGTGAGGTCCTGGATTAATTTTAAGATTTTTGAAGCACTATAACATATAGTTGCTTCACAACCTCAAAATAGGTCCAGAAAAAAGAACTGGATGATGCTCTCAAAACTTGAACTGTGGAACTTGGATTCTTCATGGAAATTATGAAGATATGGATAGGAGAAGCTCCACAAATTATTTGGGATTTTTCCTGGCTACCAAAATGCAATATTGGCTTTAAATAGGAAAATGTAATTTCCCTTATTTGATTATGGCCAATATTTTTATGGAAGCTGAATATGATCACAAAGAATATCTCCACAAGTTTTCATGAACTTTGGAGATGGATAGATATTTTCCTGGATTTAATTCCTTTAACTGGCAGAAAAAGGAATTAATTTTAAATGAAAAATATTGCAAATGACTTGGCAATATTTTTGCATAACCAGGGTTGATTGATATATGAGAGTCTCTGGGAAAAGTTTGGGAGGCAACAGATCAAAGGAAATTGGGGTTCCTTTGTAATGGAAGGAATTAGGGTTTCCCTTCCGGCAACTCGGAAGGTAGGGTTTCGGCGGCAGAATCCTGAGAACAAATTTTGGGTGACAGGGTTGGACTGGAGAGAATCTCTGGTTGGATAGGAGGCAAGGCTGAACGACCATCTTCATATACCCAAGAGCGAGAGAAAATCCAATAACACCGAAAAAAAGACGGTAGTCAAATCCCGCGAAGGAAAAAAAAACAAGGAGCGAAAACCAGGGTGTCACAGGCAGCCAAGCTTAAGTCTGAGAAATACAAGGGGCTTCAGCAAAGCAACATGGGGAACCAATGCCTCGGAAGCCGTGGCTACCTTGGCAAGAGGCCCATATGGGATAAGGAGGACGCGGAACGTGAAGCCGCGGGGATCCCAGACCCCTTCGCGGAGTTCACCGACCCACAGGAGCGTGACTTCATCAGGGCCCGGTACAAGTGGGACAAGGAAAAGAAGGTTTGGTACACGGACACGATCACGAGGAAATTGATTAGATTACTGGTAATTATTCTTTTACCACCTTACATTTAGCTTCTGATCAAGTCGACTACACGTTGAAGTAACAATTGTAAATGGTTCACGTTCCTTTTGCAAAAGGAGCAACACAGGCTTGCGACCGAAAGCGACTCGTCGTCTCAGTCGTCGATGAGGCCCAAGTGGGACACCCCTCTCAACCGGGCCTTGAACCAACTGAAGGGATTCCCTTTGGACCAGCGGCCGCAATATGGACGTGTGCACGGCGTCGGAGATGGTGCCACGTGGAAGTACTACTACGACGAGGGCCCGGGGGCCAAATAGCAGAAAAAGAAGTTCAGTTAGTTGAACATCGGCGAGAAGGTGAAGCTTGCAGTCGAGAAAAATGCAGCTGAGGCCGATAAAAAAGTAGCTGAGGCCGCAGAAGCGAACATAAATGAGTTGGTCCAGCAGGCAGTCAATGCAGCTTTAGCTGCCTGCAGAAATGATTTCGCTACTAACTTGATTCCGGCTATTATCGACTGGACGAAGCAAAATCCAGACAAGATGGCACAGGATTTTCCCATGCCCAACTTCGTCAGGAGCAACTCGGTGAACATCGCACCACCACCACCTACTGCCTCTACCGCACAAGGTCCCGCACCCGCGCCTGCTCCCGCACCTGCTCATAGCAGCCCGTCCTCTGTCTCTGGCATGCTAGGCGAGCCTTCATCTTTGGCTGACCTCGACGCCCTCACGGTAATTACACGTCGTACCAACATATCTATAATCTTCCATTTTTCGTTGCCTTTAGGATGTCTTACGCCACAGACATGTCTTCGCAGGCCGACGAAACCCCGTGCACCGTACTCTACACGATCAACGGCCAGAAGGTGGACGTGGGAAAGGTAGTGATAACGAAGCCCTTGGAACTCACGTTCCACGGCCAGCCGATCCCCGTTGGCACCTTCAGGGTTACCTTGTGGAGTGTGAAAGCGGGCCACTAGGATTTGACTCCTCCAGTACGGCTCGGGGGAGAGGAGGACGAGACCCCGATGTGGCTTGGAGAATGCAAGGGTTGGGTGCTGCTGTGGCCGAAGAATCTTCTTCGTCTGGAGGCGGCCGAGAGCACACCAATGACCACACATCAGCAAGGTATGAACACCACCACCCCGCCTACGCAATTACCAGCACCTCTCGTGCCGGGTGAGAGCGGCGGACGACGCGAGGAAGGGGTCCAATAGTGGATGATGTAGTCGCCCCCGTGGAACAAGGAATGGATGATGAGATGGAGGAGGAGGACCCTCTCCGGTTCCTCAATGTCGGCGCCTATGACGATGGACAAATGATGAGTCAGCAATGTGACTCAGGCTATGAGCATGTGGATGAGGAGTTGGATGATGTGCGGAGCAGGAACGTCGTAGGGTTGATTGCAAGAAGTCTCTCTTCATGCAATCCTCACAGGAGACACCTCCAGATGCCGCCTCAACCCACGGTCAAGTAACCGAGGGTCGTGCAATGCTTAGCCCAAACACATTGGTCGCGGGGGTCAGATAGGGCCTGGAAGGCTCACTACCTCAACCCAAGAAGAAGCAGAGGAAGAGACCGCGGAAGAGAGGCTCTCCTGCCGCCAAAGCTTCTAGCAGCCAGTCAGCTCCGCCAACCGATTTTGAAGACCGTGTACCGGTCAAAGGTGCGGCGATGATCCATGTCGCGGGCCAGTCGATCCTACCGCCGAAACCGCTAGAGGGCATATCAGGGGATCTCAGGAGACTGCACGACCATGTGTTGTCGACAGAGAAAAGCCTTCTCGCCTCGAAGGCTCCAGGATACCAGCTTTATGCGGTTCGTGTGCCTCAGGCCAAGTGCTACGTCGACACACTCCCCGCGGATGTGTTCTTCCTGCGGTTTGATCACTTATTTGGCATGTTTCTCACGAGGCGGCTCGATTTTACGATGGTCCGCCTTTTTGCACTACATATGAACTTCATCATCAGGAGAGACCAAATCGATCAAATCTTGGTTGCGGATCCATACTACATGCATGAGTCCTTCTTGTGTCTCGGTGAATTTGAACGTCAAGCTGCTAGGCAGTACATCAAGAACTTCATGATAATGAATAAGGACAAGGATACGGTTCTCCTGCCTTATCATCCAATGTAAGTCATTGCCGGAAAAAGCTTTCGTACATTTCAATCATTCCTTCGCTCATATGGTGGCTAATTTGAGGTGTCTTTATTTTCTACAGCAATGGGCGCGCCATCCTTATCGTTCTTTTCCCGCAAGTCTCCCACGCCGTGTATTTTGACTCATCCAGAAACTTCGAGAAGAAAGACTACACCCACATAATGATTTTTTTGGATAGTGCTCTCAACGGCTTCAACATGATGGGTGGCCACATCGAGATCAGGAAACAAAGGAAGGGCATGCCGGGTTTCTCGCATAAAACTATGTTCTGCTCGGTCCATCAACCGGCAGGAAGCCACAACGATGGATTCTACGTCCTCCATCTCATGATGGAGTTCAGAAGGGACTGCCAACGTCTTCGCATGACAACCAGAAACGATGACCATATCTGTCAATGGGCACAAGACTTAGGAGCCGAACCAGACTATAAGCTCAGAGATGACTTCTTTGGCATCCAGAGGGACATTGCATCGATCATCATTAAAGATGTCATCGAACACTAGTACAAAACGGGCCTTTAGTCCCGGTTGGGAAGGCCCTCTAGTCCCGGGTCACCAACCGGGACAGCCCAATCGGGACTAAAGGCCCCCACCCTTTAGTCCCGGCTGGTCACAAACCACGACTAAAGGCCCTCCACGTGGTCGCGCTCGTGCGCTGGGGCTGGGGACCTTTAGTCCCGGTTGGTGATACCAACCGGGACTAAATCCCAGCCAGATTAGTCCCGGTTGGTGACACCAACCGGGACTAAAGGTTTAGGGGTTTAGGGGTTTAGGGTTTATTGTTTATTTTTCCTTTTCATTTTGTGTTTTCCATTTAATTCTTTTTCATTTCAAACATATTTTACGCTACTACGTACTGTACACGTTATGCATATACAATAGAATTTCTCGTAGAACCAATCATATATCATAGAATTTCTCGTACGACCATGCATACACATATATATATACAATTTCTCCTACAATTTGCAGATCATTACATGCAGGCATTAGGTGAAATGGTATACTCCGTCGGGAGATATGACCTGCTCAAGCAAAAATCCCGCCATTTCCTCTTGAAGTGCTCGTATGCGGTCCTTTGGTAGGAGCTTATCCCGCATCTCCATCATCTTTAAAGAAGGAGATCAATATGAATATATTAGTTGTGTGTATTAGATCATGATAATAAAAAAATGTGAATAGTGTTTACGTACCCAAAGATGTCTTTCATCTCTGGTCTTTTCGGTAATAGAGCGAATGAACTCGAAAACGTAGTATGCACATAAATTTGTCCCCTTTTCCTGCCTCATATAGTACTTTACGAGAATAGAATTCAATCAGATAATAATCAAGCATGATAATGGTATTGAAACTAGAATTAAAGAGATGCGCGGACGTAGCTAGTACTACTTAATTACCTTGCCCCGTCGCCATTTCAGCTCTGGTTTCCATTGACCGACAACCTCTTGGATGAACTTTTTCCAAACCCTGCCCGGCAAAGAAAATGAATAAAGGAGTTATTAATTACTTGATATCAGGAAATGAACTAAAGAGGCCGACATAGTGCGATAATGATTGAAATTACCTGTCGAGCATCAACTTCAGGCTTCTGTATTCTTCAGGGTCTTTACCTAGTGAGTCCAGTACTTCAACAGTTCCCTCATCAACTCTAATGATTAGCAGGATCCAGTGGAATCTGCACACACGTTTGTATAAGCGGGCATGCATAACTCATAAACTACACTTAACATCGAGTAAGCAAAAATAGAATTTGTAGTACAAGACAGTAACACTCACCTGAAGTTGTAAGGAAAAAGTATTTCTGGTCTGGTATTTAGGTCCATCAAAAACATTAGCAAGCTATTCTCTGTGTCTTGTGGGTGGTTATTTAACACATTTTCATAAACGGTATTTGGGTCAATGAACCCAATGCCATAGACTCCATCTCTGTTCATTTCAAAAATCTTCATTCTGCATATATAATTGTAGGAGATATGCCCTAGAGGCAATAATAAATGTTATTGATTATCTCCCTGTTCATAATTAGGTTTATGTTCCATGCTATAACTGCTATGGTTCTCGAGTCTGCAATAACCACGAGGCTCAGAGGAAGACTCATATGCACGTGTGGAATAATAAACGGTAAAATGTATTCCTAGTCCGGCCTCTAAGACTAGCTCAAGTGTTGCATGATGGTTCTGTTTTCCTGATCATGGGCATGTCTATGCCGGCAACTTTGAGGGCACAATGTTAGTAGAACACTTGTGTTGAATCGACCCGATTGATGTTATGCTATGAGATTCATTCGTCATAAGTTAATGGTTAATAACACAGAGAAGTTAATGTTTGCATAATTCCTTAGACCATGAGAGTGTCGAGTTTCTTCATGCTTGCTTCATGAACTTTGGGGTTTGTTAAACGTCATCCGTAAATGGGTGGCTATTACGGCGGCTTACGGGTTCATCGAAAAGTATGTTAAGTAACTCGATAGCTCAAGATTGGGATTTGCTCCTCCGACGATGGAGAGATATCTCTGGGCCCTCTCGGTGTTACGGTATCCATCATCGTCTGGCCAGACACAAGTATGATTTGATCACAGGGATACCGGAACACCGAAACGAGAAAAGAGAACAAAAACCGGCAACGAGGTAACTGGCATTGTGGACAAGTGTTGATCCACGAGGATGCCGATGTTTCTCACCTCGGGTATTTGTAACATATCGCGAAGCAACAGGAATAGCACACGGCAACTGGAGGTTCACTCGAATATTCATTCGTGTGGGTATAGGGGTCAATATGGGTGTCCACGGCTCCGATGTTGATCATTGATCGGAAGGGGTTCCGGGTCATGTCTATGCTTCACCGAACCTATAGGGTCACACGCTTAAGGGTCATCTATCTGCTGAATACTACACGGGGAGTCTGAGAGAAAATCACCGAAAAAGTTTCGGACGAAACGGAAACGTTCCGGAGAGGATATCGGAATAGTTCCGGTGAAACCGAAAAGTTGTTTCGGAGTACACCATAAAGTCAAAATGGTTTCGGCACATGCCTGATAATTCTTGGAGGGTGCCAGAATCATTCTGGAAACTTTCTGGAATTTTCCGGGATGAAAACCGGAAATGTTCCGGAGCTGCCGGAACCGCTTCAGATGCTTTTCGCAGATGAAAATCACTAAACCGAAATTGTTCCGGCTCGCGTTGAAAATTATTTTGGTGGGTACTGGAAATGTTCTAAGCCCACATGAATATTTTCAGTTCGATCAGACGCTAAAAAATGTCGTCGTGAATAGTGAAAGTGCTTTTTGGGATATTTATGGAAAAGTCACCTTTTGGGATATTTTCCCAAAAGGTTTCTAGAAGGCTTGGGGGCCAAGAAACCCTACCCCTTGGATTTCCTATAAATAGAGGTGGAGGGGCTGCCTCCACACTCACTCCTTCTCACATACAAGTGCCATGACATTTCTGGCTTCTCTCTCCCTCCCAGCGAAATAGTTTCGTAGAGCCGAAAGGCTGTCTGGGTTCCGGTGGGGACTATTTCTGGACGGCGAAGCCCTGCCGGATAGATGACACCGTATGTGTGCAACCCCGTAGAGAGGTCGTAGGTTCGATCTTTTTGCCCGAGGGGCTGTTCGAGGGTCCTCCCGAAGGGCTGTCCGAGTTTCTGTCCGAGTTTCGGGGGTCCTCCCGAAGGGCTGTCCGTGAGGCCTTCCGGAGGGCTGTCCGAGGATCCGTCCGGTGGGACTATCCGAAAGACTGTCCAGAGGCCTCCCGGAGGGTTGTCCGAGGATCCGTCCGGTGGGACTATCCGAAAGACTGTCCAGAGTCCTCCCGGAGGGCTGTCCGAGGATCCGTCCGGTGGGACTATCCGAGGGACTGTCCCGAGGCCTCTCGAAGGGCTGCCCGGAGATCCGTCCGGTGAGCTGACGAGGGAGTACATCCTCGCGGTTGGGAGGTTGTAAAATCCTAGCTGCGGGGATCTGCACCGCCGATCGTCATCGACTCTACTTCCGCTGCGCTACGAGTCGGTAACGAAACAGATCAAACCTTGTATGCAGTCTCCATAGTGATCCTGGGCTGGTACATAGGTCGGAAAAATTTTGTTTTCTGCTGCGTTACCCTACAGTGGCATCATGAGCCGTGCTATGCGTAGATGCAGGTTGCGATCTAGAATACATGAGATGTATGGGTGTTGCACAATATAATTAGGTAGTAGATGAGTTCTATTGCTGAAAATTATTTGTGCGGGTAGCAGATGAAATCTGTTACCCGATGTTCTTGTTGCTTCCCTGGAATTTGCATATTTCTGATCTTGATAACAGTATGGTGGAGTTTCAAAGTTCTGGCAATCCGCGATCATGATTGATCAACGAAGTGCTAACAGTTCTTTGAATTCCACCATAGTTAAAAAGAAAGATGAAATTTCGCAGACGAAAGGGCAATGCAGATATGATCTGCACGGGGGTCACGCGTATGACGAAGTTCAGTATGGGGCTCGAGATTTTATTATCTCGTGTTTCATACACCCCGCAATGTTAATCTAGCGACTTGGATTATCATGCTTGATGATGGACGTTGGTAGCTTCGGTTTGTTTCGAAACCTTAGAAGCCACGTAAAATAAAATTTTGCATGAACCGATTAGAGGCGTCTAACTTGGTTTTGCAGGATGGTTTGCATGTGCATATGATGTGGTATAGCAGTGTTCATAATAATTTGATTATGTATGAGATGACTATATGATGTAAATTGATTAACATGACCTGCGTGTCATGATTCGGCATGATGGCTGGAGCCATATGATTGCACTTTAATGACCTGCGTGTCAACCTTATGTAATGCACTTATTTTATTAGCTATAGAGATAGCAATATTATCTGGTGCATCGACAAGGTGGTGGCAATCTTCGCGAAGGTGAACACCGACGCGAATGCAGAAGACGTAGAAATGAAAGACTTCTCCGTCAGAAAGGGCTATACCATATCATGCTATTATGAATTGCCTGAGATGTTTATCCCTTACGATGCACCCTTCTTGATTGCGCGGTAGTCGCTTTTATTAGGGTGATCTCTCACAAAAATATCAACTAGTTAGTGTTCTCCCAAGTGTAGCACCGTCACGGCACCTAACTTTTCGGGGTGTCACATGCTAACATGGGCACGAACGATTAGAGAAGTGTGAGGCGGGTGAGTTGAGACCTCGCAGCGAGATCACTTGGTTGTCTTGACGTTCAGGCATGAAAGTCATGAGCTCGGAACACACGCATCGAAAGATGAACAAGAGTCACATAGAGATGTGATTGGCAAGTTGGCCTACCGGTTGAGATTTTTCGTCATCTGTGATGCTACCATCATGGCGAACAATCAAAAATCGGGTCTTGTATCACTCATAATCAATTTTGAGAGATATTGATTTGAGTGGGAGCGCACTGTAGAATTAACTTGTTTAATTCTCGGTGCAATTAATTCTGAACACCGTCTAAAGTGTGATTTGCATAAAAGTTGTAGAATAATGGCTCGCGTTTCCACCTTCCCTATTAAAATTGAATAGCTGTTAAATATCTGGTTAAAACTTTATGGTTGGTAACGTAATGTGAGGATTGTCCTCAAGAGTGCCGAGAAGGATTTTGTCCTATCGCATGCTTTCGGTATTCTCCCGCTAATGCTATGGATCATGTGACACTCGTCCTTCGATCCAAAAAGCTAGAATTCCGTTTTCAGTCAAGTGCAATATGTTTGCTTCCATGAGACCCGAACTTCGAAAGTTTGGATAGTTATGTGATATTCATGGAATCTGAAAATCATTTTCAGAGACAGACAAAGGCTAAAAGATATGAGATATCCAAAGCAATGTTTGTTTGTAAACTATTAGTAAAGGAGTTTACTATGCATTAGACTGATAAGAGAGGGATCCAGGAGAACGCCTGTCATATGATGAAAGGTGAATAAAACAACAACTTAAAGAGAAAGGAAGTGTCCGAAGGGTGTTAGTAAGACTTTCACGCCTAGGAAGTCCGGGGCTAACGCCACTCTTAAGTTGGATACTTCTTCTGAGAGTAGGAGAAATACTGAAAGTTAAACTGTTAGAAGTATAAAGGCAAAAGGAAAGAAGACTGGAATATCCAGCTCATGTATGAATGTCATACATGTTTTTGATGTATAGAAGGCTGGTCAAAGACATAGTTCTTGGGAATTATGGTTAAACATGTTAATCACTAATTCTTGGGTATTGTGAGTTAATCACAAAGATACCCGCTCGATTGCATTCTGTTGCAACTCGATGTAAGAACTACTATGGCCTGAAAGACTAGCCAGGAATGAGGTTTAGATACACGCAGGGAACATAGTAAATGTTACTATGCCTTCCATAGGTGTATTCCCTATGTATTTACTTTCATAAATCATTTTAGAGTTTTACACACTCTAGCCCATTGCATAAAGTATCTTGCAAGAAGGTTGTTCATAAGAGAACTTTTAATGTTCGGAGTTATGAATAACAAAAGGTCCA
The DNA here is from genome assembly GCA_039707655.1 of Elymus sibiricus. Classification (NCBI taxonomy): domain Eukaryota; kingdom Viridiplantae; phylum Streptophyta; class Magnoliopsida; order Poales; family Poaceae; genus Elymus; species Elymus sibiricus. The sequence goes on from CM077676.1 coordinate 79,194,105, forward strand.
TACTTTCATTATGAATGAGAAGTATGTTATGAATATTGATAATAATACATTACCTCTGTATTTACTTTCATAATTCATTTAGAGTTTCATACACTCTAGCCCTTTGCATAAGGTATCTTGCAAGGAGGTTATTCATAAGAGAACTTTTGATGTTCGGTGTTATGAATAACATGAAGGGCCATGCTTCCATCCAGGATGGGATGTATGTTATGAATATTGATGGTAATATGATACATCCATAACACTGACGCTAAATGTCGCAAGACTAAAAGAATACCACATATGTGTGGCACTGCATTTGGTCACATTGGAGAAACCCGCATGGAAAATTCCATTATGATGGATTTTAAAGTCATTTGATTTTGAATCATCTGACACTTGCAACTTTCCTCCGAAAAGTGAAGTGACTGAAATACCGTTCACAGGCCATAAGGAACGAGCAACAAAATTATTGGTGATCATACATTTTGATGTGTGTAGTTCAATAAATATTGTTGCAAGTAGTGGATTTATCTATCTTCAGAAATGACTCAAGTAGATGTATTGATATTTACTTGATGAGACGTAAGTCTGGATCTTTTGAATTCATTCATAAGGTTTTCAAAAATGAAGTAGAAGTTGTTGTATAAAGAAAATTATGTTTCTACAATTCGATTGCAGAAAGGAATATTTGAGTTACAAGTTTAGCGAATGTCTGATGAGTTGTGAAAGGGGTTTCATAACTTGCACCTCCCGGAGCACCACTGTAAGTGGAGAGTCCGTGTAGATGTAATCGAACCATTCATGACATGGTAAGATCAAAGATGACATAAATAAATTTGCCATTATCCCTTTTAAAGTGATGCTTTAGAGACTGCGGCTTTTATACTGAAAAGAGCTCCATCGGGTCTGTTGAAATGACGCCATGGTATGGTACGCCCAACCATGTTATATCTTTTCTTAACATTTGGAATATGGGGCTTGTGTAAAAGGTTACAAACCTATTCCAAATCAGACAAGTGCTACTTTGTAGGTTATCCCAAGTCATTGGGTATTTCCCCACCACAATACCAAGGCAAATAGGTTTGCCACAAAGAACGGTATGCTTTTTTGAAGAAAATGGTTCTTTCAAAAAGGTGAGTGGGAGAACAGTGCAACTCGACGAGATAAACAGTATCATCGTCATCAGATCAAAGGAAAGAGACCTTGGAAGTAATTCTGGAGTTTCCTACTGCGACTGATACGGAAGTCTCTATAATAAAATGTATGGACTTCGGTCGATCTTGCAGGTGAACCACGTAGGCAAAGCTCGTGCAAACCTATCAGGTGCGCAAACGAGATATTGTTGTTAGACAACGGTATACCTACGATTCACAAGGAAGCGTTGATGGGCCCTGACTCCGGAATTGGCTAAATGCCAATACAATCCGAGATAGTTTCCATATATGTGATTCAAGATTAAGATCTTGATACACCTTTCGGAAGACTTAGAGTCTAACGAATATTTATGGAACTAAAACCTGATACGGATAAAATGTTTTATCCATAAAGCTCGACTTGTTGCAATAACAAGTTCAAGGAGTTGACTACGATGAGATTGTCTCCCCGTGGCGATGCTTAAAGTCGGTTCGGGTTGAACTAGCAATTAATACATATTTCAATCATGAGATATGAAACATGGATGACAAAAGGATTTCCATGTGATGGAAATGAAACCTAGGACTTGTATGTGATACAGTCCAAAGTAATTTGTCGATCCAGAGGATGCTAGTAAGTATGCAAACTTCAGAGTTCCAGCGATGGACAGAAGAGAGCAAAGTGGAGTTGGAATCTTCGTTTTTGATGGCATGGTCAAAAGGGTTTTGACTTCATCAAATGGGTATCGAAGATGCTTGTGATTCAAGAAAGTAAGTGGGAGCATAATAATATTTCTAAAAACCTTGTGTACTTGACACATTGTTAATTGGAAATAAATTTCTTGACACGAATTAGGACTTCATTTGAAAATAGTTTTTCCGATGAAGTGCTTGGGCTAAATAGCCTCAATATTAGGCATGATGATCTATGGAGATAGATTTACCTAATGGGGCTAAGCAATGAATACATATTGACAAGATGCTAATACTTTTTAGCATTTAAAACGCCAAGGAGTGATTCTTGCCGAAGTCACATGGAAAGAGTTTTTGCAAGACTCGGTGTCCCAAAACACTGATGAGTAAAATACATGATGGAGATTCCACACACTCTTGTGTTTGGATTAATCATGTATTCCATGGTATGTAAAACAACCAGATATGTCCGATACTCCAAAAGTTGTTGCGAGTATGGATACCAAAGTGATCAAAGTACTGATCATAGGACAACAGTGAAAGATGTCATTGAGTACTAGAGTAGTAGTGATGACATGTTTTCTCGCAAGCAGAGATTATGAAGTGCTCGTTGTAAGTAATTACATCGATACAGTCTTCATCAATGCTCCATGCGATTTTCGATTTAAGTTAAGGGTTTTGTGTAATACACAATATGATGGCACGGTAGTTGGAAATTGTTCCAAACAAGATACTGTGGCGAATTCTATAACAAAGGCTAAGTATGTTGACGCTTAAGAAGCGACAAAGAAGTTGTTGAATCATATAGTTCATTCATGAACTTAGTATGGTTCCAAGATGGCTTCGGTCTATGGGACACTATTGCAGATAGTTGCTCCATAGCTCAGTCTGAGGAATCAGGTTTCGACAAATGATTCACACATATGCAAAGCCAAGTCCACACAAAATATGAATTTTGTGAAAGCGTGAAAAGGCGAGGATATGCAAAGTTACACACGGAGCTGAAGTCGTCAGATCCGTTGGACATCAGGCTATACCACATGCGAAGCATTTTTTACACCAGTATGCCATAGGTGTAAAGTGCATTAGCATTGACTAGATTATTGACTCTAGTGCAAGTGGGAGTCTGTAGGAGATATGCCCTAGAGGCAATAATAAATGTTATTGATTATCTCCCTGTTCATAATTAGGTTTATGTTCCATGCTATAACTGCTATGGTTCTCGAGTCTGCAATAACCACGAGGCTCAGAGGAAGACTCATATGCACGTGTGGAATAATAAACAGTAAAATGTATTCCTAGTCTGGCCTCTAAGACTAGCTCAAGTGTTGCATGATGGTTCTGTTTTCCTGATCATGGGCATGTCTATGCCGGCAACTTTGAGGGCACAATGTTAGTAGAACACTTGTGTTGAATCGACCCGATTGATGTTATGCTATGAGATTCATTCGTCATAAGTTAATGGTTAATAACACAGAGAAGTTAATGTTTGCATAATTCCTTAGACCATGAGAGTGTCGAGTTTCTTCATGCTTGCTTCATGAACTTTGGGGTTTGTTAAACGTCATCCGTAAATGGGTGGCTATTACGGCGGCTTACGGGTTCATGGAAAAGAATGTTAAGTAACTTGATAGCTCAAGATTGGGATTTGCTCCTCCGATGATGGAGAGATATCTTTGGGCCCTCTCGGTGTTACAGTATCCATTATCGTCTGGCCAGACACAAGTATGATTTGATCACAGGGATACCGGAACACAGAAACGAGAAAAGAGAACAAAAACCGGCAACGAGGTAACTGGCATTGTGGACAAGTGTTGATCCACGAAGATGCCGATGTTTCTCACCTCGGGTATTTGTAACATATCGAGAAGCAACAGGAATAGCACACGGCAACTGGAGGTTCACTCGAATATTCATTCGTGTGGGTATAGGGGTCAATATGGGTGTCCACGGCTCCGATGTTGATCATTGATCGGAAGGGGTTCCGGGTCATGTCTATGCTTCACCGAACCTATAGGGTCACACGCTTAAGGGTCATCTATCTGCTGAATACTAGACGGGGAGTCAGAGAGAAAATCACCGAAAAAGTTTCGGACGAAACGGAAACGTTCCGGAGAGGATATCGGAATAGTTCCGGTGAAACCGAAAAGTTGTTTCGGAGTACACCATAAAGTCAAAATGGTTTCGGCACATGCCTGATAATTCTTGGAGGGTGCCAGAATCGTTCTGGAAACTTTCTGTTATTTTCCGGGATGAAAACCGGAAATGTTCCGGAGCTGCCGGAACCGCTTCAGATGCTTTTCGCAGATGAAAATCACTAAACCGGAATTGTTCCGGCTCGCGTTGAAAATTATTTTGGTGGGTAATGGAAATGTTCTAAGCCCACATGAATATTTTCAGTTCGATCAGACGCTGAAAAATGTCGTCGTGAATAGTGAAAGTGCTTTTTGGGATATTTATGGAAAAGTCACCTTTTGGGATATTTTCCCAAAAGGTTTCTAGAAGGCTTGGGGGCCAAGAAACCCTACCCCTTGGATTTCCTATAAATAGAGGTGGAGGGGCTGCCTCCACACTCACTCCTTCTCACATACAAGTGCCATGACATTTCTGGCTTCTCTCTCCCTCCCAGCGAAATAGTTTCGTAGAGCCGAAAGGCTGTCTGGGTTCCGGTGGGGACTAGTTCTGGACGGCGAAGCCCTGCTGGATAAATGACACAGTATGTGTGCAACCCCGTAGAGAGGTCGTAGGTTCGATCTTTTTGCCCGAGGGGCTGTTCGAGGGTCCTCCCGAAGGGCTGTCCGAGTTTCTGTCCGAGTTTCGGGGGTCCTCCCGAAGGGCTGTCCGTGAGGCCTCCCGGAGGGCTGTCCAAGGATCCTTCCGGTGGGACTATCCGAAAGACTGTCCAGAGGCCTCCCGGAGGGCTGTCCGAGGATCCGTCCGGTGGGACTATCCGAAAGACTGTCCAGAGGCCTCCCGGAGGGCTGTCCGAGGATCCGTCCGGTGGGACTATCCGAGGGACTGTCCCGAGGCCTCTCGAAGGGCTGCCCGGAGATCCGTCCGGTGAGCTGACGAGGGAGTACATCCTCGCGGTTGGGAGGTTGTAAAATCCTAGCTGCGGGGATCTGCACCGCCGATCGTCATCGACTCTACTTCCGCTGCGCTACGAGTCGGTAACGAAACAGATCAAACCTTGTATGCAGTCTCCATAGTGATCCTGGGCTGGTACATAGGTCGGAAAAAAATTGTTTTCTGCTGCGTTACCCTACAATAATACCACAGAAAAGAATATAGTGAGGATAATTACAGGCAATGAACGAGCTGAGCTAGAGACTTAAATTACAGAAAGAAATCACTTACAGACAATAGCAACTGATGAGAGATTTGTCGAGTGCGTCTTTATTGAATAACTGAAAAATTTCTGGAAATTCAATCCACACATCATTTCCATGGTAATAATGCTCTGGCTTGACTTTCACCATGAGGCTCTCTCGCCCGGCCTTTACTTCTCTCAGGTACCACTGATGCAATTTGCGCATTTGTGTTGGTAGAAGCTCCTCCTCGTCAGGCCTGACCAGAGGCTCCCCGGGGACATATTTCCATGCTAGTTCCTTCTCATCAATACTCGTGGTAAGATCCTCGATGCCTAGGAGTTGTTCAATAGTGACACCGGCCTCTCTAGCCATCTGTCTAGCAGCGTCGGTTATTACCGGCTTATCGGTGGTACTCACCTTGAGAGGGGGGATCGATTGCACTGCCTGTTCTCCGAGCTGGGGAACAGTTTTCCCGCTTTTATTACTACCTGTAAGGCTCGACTGCTGCTTTTTTTGTTGATAATATGACTTGGTAATAGAGCGTTCATAGTCTGATTGCCTTTTCTCCACAGCCGGTTTAGCATTATCCAGAAAGTGTTGTACGACTTTCTCAGGTATTTTCTCCTTTGGCGGCGGGGGCGGTTTCGGTGCAAAATGGGCCTGCAATTTGGAAGCCACTTGGGCTTTGGTTTCGTCCTCAGTCATCTCGTAAGCCAACTTCTTTTTGGCAGGAGGCTCGGGTTTCTTCTTTGGTGCTCTCTTCCACTTTGGAGTCGGCCCACGCAGCGGAGATCAATGTCGCGTACTCGCGCTGGGCTCCGTCTCGAGGTGGGGTGGATTCGGCTGACGCGGCGGAGATCGATATGGTGGCGGACTCGCGCTGCGCTCCGTCTCGAGGTGGGTTGGAGTCGGCTGACGCAGCGGACTTGGAGGAGGAGTCGGTGCCCTTGGCGTCGAGTTTGGAAGGACGATGCAATCCTTTCTCCATACAATGATACCATGTATCACTTCTCCCAGTGTCTGCTCCCCTTGACCTCCAGGAAAGTCAAGCTGTAGTGAGTCATATGCCGACAGAACTTCATCCACCCCGACACGAGCATAGCCAGGTGGAATCGGATTGCCGTGGAAGGTTGCCTCAGGGGGATTTGGTAAAGCATAGCCGTCCGCCACCTTCATGGATATGTTCTTCACTTTCATGTGTAGTCACAACTTGTCGTCTCTTCGATATCATCCACGGGGTAGCGAGCCAGCAGTGCATCATCGGCCGGGAACCCCGTGGAACCCACGCTGCTTTTCGGCATAGATGGGACGGTGGTATCCAATGCTGGATCTGCTTGCTGCTGCCGCTGAGATGCCCTTTCCAGGCTAAGTGTGTCGATCTGCTCCTGCTGCCGCATGAAAGCGTGTTCCAACTCCGCGTGCTTTGATTCCATCTGTTGAAACCGGTCTGCATCCTACTTCTTCTTGTCTTCCTCCTGCTTCTTCTTTCTCGCACGGCTTCTGTAACTAACGTTCCAGTCCGCAAACCCCTCAACCCACGGAACAACGCCTTTGCCTCGTGTTCGTCCTGGGTGTTTAGGATTCCCGAGGGCGCGTGTAAGCTCGTCGTTCTCTCTCTCGGGCTGGAACACCCCCGTTCGAGCCGCTTCTCTTGCAACAAGTAAAGCGTCCGAGGCTTGTTTAAGACTTGCGTGCACCATAATCTCCCCTATCTTTGGGTCCAACTTTCCCTCATGCGCATAAAACCAAGTCCTGCACCTGTCGGGCCAACCCAATGTTCCTGGAGTGACCCCTGCAGCAATCATATTTTCCTCAGATTCATCCCACTTAGGCCGGCCAGTCTTGTAGCCACCTGGCCCCAGAACATGGTGAAACTGTTTCTTCTCAGCATTGATCTTGTTTATCCTCGACCGTTCCTTAGCTGCTTCCGATTCCTTGAACTCCACAAATAAGTCCCAGTGATCTTTTGCCTTCTCCAGTGCTCCAGTGAATTCTGGAGTCTTCTTTCCTGCTTCGACGTACCAGGCCCATAATCTTTTCTTGTGGTTGCGGAATTGTGTGGCCATCTTCTGAAGAGCACTCTTCTTGACTTTCTCCCATTCTGCATCTGTTAAATGCTCTGGTAGGATGAAATGTGACATGAGCGTTTCCCAAAGGAGATCTTTTGCTCTTTCGTCGACAAAACTAACTTCTCGATCTCCCTTTGGCTTATTCCATTCTTGAACGGAGATCGGGATTTGGTCCCTGACAATAACTCCGCACTGACGAGTAAATGTGTCCGCATTCTTTTTATGAGCAAGCGGTTCGCCATTTGGTTTGATCCCATCGATGTTATACTTTATGCCAGGCGGCAACTTTTTGGCCGGGCCTCGTACTGCCCTGCTTGTAGAAGATTTGCTCAATCCGGAGGGCTAAAAGAAGAAAGATTCGTTAATATATATATATATATATATATATATATATATATATATATATATATATATATATATATATATATACAAATCAATTAATACATGTAATGATCACCAGAGGCCTTATATATACCTCGCCGGTCTTTGTTAATTGAAGATCATTTCCTTCGCCATCATTGTTTGTGTGGCCTTTGTCTGTTGGTTCTTCCTCAAATATTCCGTCACCGGACTCGTTCAGATATTGTGAGCCGTCATCTTCAGGTTCACCCTCTGGGTTTCGGATCATGTCAAACGTGATATGCTCTTGATCATGGTCCTCTCTGCCGCTAGCGTCCATAGCTTAACTAATCCAGACGAAACATAAAACAATTTAGTATGCAAATTAGAATGCATCTCGAATAATATCACTAATACATCTCGAATAATCCAGTTAATGCATCATCGAATATAATCTCGAATACATCTCGAATATTATCACTAATACATCTCGAATAATCCAGTTAATGCATCATCGAATATTATCGAATATAATCTCGAATACATCTCGAGTATTATCACTAATACATCTCGAATATTATCATATAACATCACTAGCTAATACAGATCGAATACTATCGAATAATCCAGTTGACTCACGGTTCCTGAGGCGCGGGCGGTGGACACCCAAAGAGAAGGAACCATCACAGGATCATAGCTCGGGTGAGATCCCTGAAGAACCTGCCAGGTATTGGAGAACCTGACGTCCAACGCAACCATGTAGCGACGGACGTGCTCGTCCTCCTCCCTGACACGGCGACGTACCACCTCCTCGGGGGCCGGCTGCCTCCGCACCGATAGTGGCCCACGCGATCGCCACCAAAGAAGCTCCGGGTCGACGATGGGAGCCCGGTTCCTCACCAAGATGCGCGCCCCGGAAGGTAGCACCTCCCAGTGCCAGCCCGGCGGAGCCCAGTCCCGGACAAGGCGCCTCTCAAGCAGGTTGTCGCCACCGAGTCGACGACGAGGATGCGGGCCGGGCATCTTCGACGCCAAAAATGTTTCTATGCAAATTTAACATTTTTTAAATGCTTGATTATGATTTTTGTAATTCTTGTTCACTTGATTTTGCAAATACATGACAAACTTTTGCAAATACAACATTAAGATATTAACATTTTCCAAATAAGATATTAACATGTTTTTGATCAATATTTTTAAGATACAACATTAAAATATTTTTAATACATGGTCAACTTTTTTCTATGCAAATTCCACCGTTCATCTACATACATACATACATTGTATACATACATACATATATACTAAGCATCTACAACATCTAGTGAAAAAAAAACAATCTATGAAAAAAAAAGATGAACAAAATTAAGGAGGGAGAGGCTCACCGGCCGGGATCATCGGGGCACGCGGAGGGAGGCGGGGAGGACGCCGGAGACGGAGTAGCGGCGCCGGCGCGGGCTCGGGCCGCGGCGGCTTGTGGAGGAGCGGTCGTCGATCGCGAGGCGGGCGCGCGCGGAGGAGCGGCGGCGGCGGGCAGCGTGGCGGCGCCGGCGCGGGCTCGGGCGGCGCTTGGGAGTAGAGCGGCCGGACGGCGACGTCGAGGTGCAGCAGCCTGGCGGCGTACATCGTGGTCTTCGACGCCGTCGGGGGAAACTAGATGGCTTTTGGAAAATTTCGTAAGTGCCGCTTATATACAGAGACCTTTAGTCCTGGTTGGTGGCTCGAACCGGGACTAAAGGGGGGCCTTTAGTCCTGGTTGGAGCCACCAACCGGGACTAAAGGTGAATTTCACCAGGCCAAGCGGCGAGAAGCCCAGGCCTTTAGTCCCGGTTGGTGGCTCGAACCGGGACTAAAGGGGGGCCTTTAGTCCCGGTTGGAGCCACCAACCGGGACTAAAGGGTTGGTCCTGGCGTGGTGGAAGTTTAGTCCCACCTCGCCAAGCGAGAGGCACTCGCACCTATTTATAAGCCCCGCTGCGATAGCCGTCTCGAGCTCCTCTCTAAAGCAGGCAGTACATGCCTAACGTTCTCCCTGCCCTGTGGGCCCTGCTTGCCCTGCGGGCCTGCATCCTGGCCCATATATATGGGTTTCTAGTCGTATGCAGGCCGTGGTGGCCTAGTAGGCGGGCATTTTTTTCTTTTTTGCATATGTTATGTCAACTTTTTAGTCCCGGTTGGTGGATCCAACCGGGACTAAAGGTCTTTTCCAGTTTTTTTTGTTTTTTGCTTTATTTTTTTTCTTTTGTTTCTACTTACAGCCAAATATTTAGAGTTTTTGAGTGGATCTTTTTGGTTTAGATCACAAAAATTATAAACTTTCTGTTAGTGCCAGAAGTTTTCAAATTTGAATAGTTTAAATTTGAATTCTTTGAAATTTGTGTGAATCACTAGTTTGTGAATAACTTTACTTTAAAAATAGATTTTTGAGTGATTCTTTTTCCTGCTGTTTACTATTAGTGTGTTTTATCAGTATGTTCAATTTGGTAATTTTTAGGTTATTTAAATAGGTGTTTTAATCAAAAACAGATTATGTTTAGCTCTTTTAGTTTTATAGCTCAAAAAAATCATTAAATGCATGAAAAATAGCGAATGAAGTCAGAAAGGGTTGAAAATTTATGATGTGGCTTTGAATGGTGCATGTTGAATGCACAGAAAGTCTGGAGTTAAAATAAGTTTAAAAAATGAAATGCCTTTGTAACAAATGAGTTTTCGTCCGAAACCCTGATACTTCGAAAGAGATTGTCCAGTTTGTACACGAAGTGCATCCAGTTTTTGCCGTAACCCTCTCAACTTTTTAGCACATGCTATGTGGGTGAAATGATGATACCATTCCAAGTTTCAACCTTTTCAGAGTTCATTTGTAGTGCTTTTCAATTTCAGGGTCATTTAGCTCAAAAAAATAATAAATGCACGAAAAATAGCAAATGAAGTCAGAAAGGGTTGAAAATTTATGATGTGGCTTTGAATGGTGCATATTGAACGCACAAAAAGTCTGGAGTTAAAATAAGTTTAAAAAAATAAAATGCCTTTGTAATTTATGAGTTTTCGTCCGAAACCCTGATACTTCGAAAGAGATTGTCCAGTTTGTACACGAAGTGCATCCAATTTTTGCCGTAACCCTCTCAACTTTTTAGCACATGCTATGTGGGTGAAATGATGATACCATGCCAAGTTTCAACCTTTTCAGAGTTCATTTGTAGTGCTTTTCAATTTCAGGGTCCTTTTAGCTCAAAAAATCAATAAATGCATGAAAAATTGCGTTCCTTCGCGTTTCAAATGCCAAAACACATATATATACCCTAACTATTACAAAGATTCCCTCCGGTTTGTCCGAAGTGGGACTTTCCAGATAAGTCCGGAAACTCACTAGAGAAGAAAGTGATGACGGTGAAGCCGGTCACATCCCAGAGTGGGATATTGGGGTATAAAACTTTTTCTTCGCGTGTGTCCCTTTGCGCCGTAACCATGGACAATCTTCATCATTTAATAGGATGCTTGGGTCAGTCTTCACTGTGAAGGGAGCAATTTCATGAAACTTTTCATAATCTTCTGACATGTCTGTCTTGTCCTCCACTCCCACGATGTTTCTTTTCCCTGAAAAAACTATGTGGCGCTTTGGCTCATCGTATGATGTCTTCGCTTCCTTATCTTTTCTTTTTCTCGGCTTGGTAGACATGTCCTTCACATAGAAAACCTGCACCACATCATTGGCTAGGACGAATGGTTCGTCTGTGTACCCAAGATTGTTGAGATCCACTGTTGTCATTCCATACCGCGGGTCTTCCATTACCCCGCCTCCAGTCAGATTAACCCATTTGCACCGAAACAAAGGGAACTTCAAATCACGTCCATAGTCAAGTTCCCATATCTCCTCTATGTAACCATAATATGTGTCCTTTGGCCTATTGGTGTTTGCTGCATCAAAGCGGACACCACTGTTTTGGTTGGTGCTCTTTTTATCTTGGGCGATCGTGTAAAATGTATTCCCATTTATCTCATACCCTTTGAAAGTCGATATAGTCGAAGATGGTGACTTGGCCAGCAAGTACAGCTCATCTCCAACAGTGTCGTCATGCATGAGACATGTTTGCATCCAACCGCCGAATGACGCCATGTGTGTACGTTTGTTCCTGGGCTCAGACTGCTCCGGGTTCTTGGAGCGTACACTATCCAGGTGTTCCTCGATATACGGAGCCACCAAGCTGGAATTTTCTAGAACTGTGTAGTGTGCTTGCGCCCAAGAATGCCTGTCCATACATATTACTGAATCCTTTCCTAGCGTGCCTTTTCCACCCAGTCTGCCCTCATGCCGCGATTCGGGAACACCAATCGGCTTAAGGTCAGGAATAAAGTCAACACAAAACTCAATGACCTCCTCTGTTTCATGGCCCTTGGAGAAGCTTCCTTCTGGCCTAGCACGGTTATGAACATATTTCTTTAAGACTCCCATGAACCTCTCAAAGGGGAACATATTGTGTAGAAATACAGGACCCAGAATGGCAATCTTGTCGACTAGGTGAACTAGGACGTGCGTCATGATATTGAAGAAGGATGGTGGGAACACCAACTCGAAACTGACAAGACATTGCACCAAATCATTCTGTAACCTTGGTAGGATTTCTGGATCGATTACCTTCTGAGAGATTGCATTGAGGAATGCACATAGCTTCACAATGGCTAATCGAACGTTGTCCGGTAGAAACCCCCTCAATGCAACCGGAAGCAATTGCATCATAATCACGTGGCAGTCATGAGACTTTAGGTTCTGGAACTTTTTCTCTGCCATATTTATTATTCCCTTTATATTCGACGAGAAGCCAGACGGGGCCTTCATACTGAGCAGGCATTCAAAGAAGATTTCCTTCTCTTCTTTGGTAAGAGCGTAGCTGGCAGGACCTTGATACTGCTTTGGATGCATGCCGTCTTTTCCGTGCATACGTTGCTGGTCCTCCCGTGCCTCCGGTGTATCTTTTGTCTTCCCATACATGCCCAAGAAGCCTAGCAGGTTCACGCAAAGATTCTTCGTCACGTGCATCACGTCGATTGCAGAGCGGACCTCTAGGTCTTTCCAATAGGGTAGGTCCCAAAATATAGATTTCTTCTTCCACATGGGTGCGTGTCCGTCAGCGTCATTCGGAACAGATTGTCCGCCAGGACCCTTTCCAAAGATTACTTTTAAATCCTTGACCACATCAAGTATATCATCACCAGTACGGTGGCGAGGCTTCTTCCGGTGATCTGCCTCACCTTTGAAATGCTTGCCTTTCTTTCTTAAGAGATGCTTGATCGGAAGAAATCGACGATGTCCCATGTACACATTCTTCTTACATTTATCCAAATATATACTTTCAGTTTCATCTAAACAGTGCGTGCATGCGTGGTATCCCTTGTTTGTCTGTCCTGGAAGGTTGCTAAGAGCAGGCCAATCATTGATGGTTACAAACAGCAACGCTCGTAGGTCAAATTCCTGCTGTTTGTGCTCATCCCACACACGTACACCTTTTATGTCCCACAGCTGTAAAAGTTCTTCAACTAATGGCCTTAGGTACACATCAATGTCGTTGCCGGGTTGCTTGGGGCCTTGGATGAGCACTGGCATCATAATGAACTTCCGCTTCATGCACAACCAAGGAGGAAGGTTATAGATACATAGAGTCATAGGCCAGGTGCTATGATTGCTGCTCTGCTCCCCAAAAGGATTAATGCCATCTGCACTTAAACCAAACCATACGTTCCTTGCGTCATCTGCAAAGTCCCGCCACTTTCTCTCGATTTTTCTCCACTGCGACCCGTCAGCGGGTACTCTCAACTTCCCGTCTTTCTTACGGTCTTCTTTGTGCCATCGCATCAACTTGGCATGCTCTTTGTTTTGGAACAAACGTTTCAACCGTGGTATTATAGGTGCATACCACATCACCTTGGCAGGAATCCTCTTCCTGGGGCGCTCGCCCTCAACATCATCACCAGGGTCATCGCGGCTGATCTTATAGCGCAATGCACCGCATACCGGGCATGCATTCAGATTCTCGTACTCCTCACCGCGGTAGAGGATGCAGTCATTAGGGCATGCATGTATCTTCTGCACCTCTGATCCTAGAGGGCAGACAGCCTTCTTTGCTTCGTACGTACTGTCGGGCAATTCGTTGTCCTTTGGAAGCATCTTCTTTAACATTTTCAGCAACTTTTCAAATCCCTTGTCAGCTACACCATTCTCTGCCTTCCATTGCAGCAATTCCAGTGTGTACCCAGCTTTTTCTTGTCATCTTCGCAATTTGGGTACAACAATTTTTTGTGATCCTCTAACATGCGCTGCAACTTCAACTTCTCCTTTTCACTTTCGAAGTTTCTCTTTGCATCAGCAATGGCCTGACCAAGATCATCAGCGGGCTCATCTGATGCCTCTTCTTCAGCTTCTTCTTCTTCATTCTCTTCCCCCATTGTAGTACCATCGTATTCAGGGAACCCAGCATAGTTGTCATCATCCTCTTCTTCTTCATTCTCTTCCATTAGAACCCCTCTTTCTCTGTGCTTGGTCCAACAGTTATATCCGGACATGAAACCGGACGTAAACAGGTGGACGTGAATGAGTTTTGAGCTAGAGTAATTCCTATCATTCTTACAGACACCACATGGACAACACATAAAACCATTCCGCTTGTTTGCCTCAGCCGCATGCAGAAAACTATGCACGCCATTAATGAACTGGGGAGAGCGGCGGTCATCGTACATCCATTGCCAACTCATCTTCATTACACAACACCGAAAAGACCAAATTAATACAAGTTCATACATAAAGTTCGTACACACTTATTCTCATAAAACAACATAAAACTATCTAGCTAAAGCATTTAAATGCATCAACAAATGCGATCAAAATCGCAACTAAGGTAATAATTGATCCAACAGCATAATGATACCAAGCCTCTTTATTAACGGCATAGTTTCTAATCTTTCTAATCTTCAAGCGCATTGCATCCATCTTGATCTTGTGATCATCGACGACATCGGCAACATACAACTCCAATTTCATCTTCTCTTCTTCAATTCTTTTCAATTTTTCTTTCAAATACTCGTTTTCTTTTTCAACTAAATTTAACTTCTTGACAAGAGGGTCGGTTGCAATTTCCGGTTTACATACCTCCTAGATAAAAATGTCTATGTCAACTTGATGGGCATAATTCTCATAAACGCGAAATGCAACAAATAGTTATAAAAGAGAATATATATACCACATCCGAATCATAAACCGGACGAGGGCCGACGGGGAAGGATATCAAAGTCATGGCACTATGTATAACAAACAATCATACATGTAAGAAAATTATACAATTAACTATCTAAATCATACAAATAATATTTTTTTTATAAAAAGGATAAGAACAAGAGGCTCACCAAGGTGGTGCCGGCGACGGGACGGTGCGGGCAATCGACGGTGGTTAGGACGGGGACGGGAAGGCACTAAGTAAACCACACCTACACATATGCAAACTAAGAAGTTAATTTGAGCTAAAATTGCATATAAATCAAATAAACTCCCACATAATTACTCCCAAACTAGAACCCACAAATCACTATACTTATAGAGCATTGCACGAGCTAATCTAGCAATGAGAGATGAAAGACAAAGTTGCTAACCTTTGTGAACACCTGGATAGATGGGGTGCCTTCAAATCTTGACAAATCTTTGGCAAAAATGGAGGATGAGATCGAGAGCAAGGGGAAGAACAGAGGAGAGAAAGGGGAAAACAGAGAGAATGGGCTCGGGCTGGACGAAGGGTTTATATAGGGACATCTTTAGTCCCGGTTGGTATCACAAACCGGGACTATAGGGTCCACCTCTAGTCCCGGTTTGTGATACAAACCGGGACTAAAGGGGCTCGTGGGGCCCCAGCCTGCCACCACCCCTTTAGTCCCGGTTTGTATCACAAACCGGGACTAAAGGTGATCGTGGGGGCCCTAGCCTGACACCAGCCTGCCACCACCCCTTTAGTCCCGGTTTGTATCACAAACCGGGACTATAGGTAGAAAATGAACCGGGACTAATGATGCCCGTGCCCCCAATCGCTCCTAGCCGTTGGAACCGGGACTAATGGTCACAGTAGTCCCGGGCCGTAATCAAACCGGGACTAAAGGGGCGGACGAAAGGTATGTTTTCTACTAGTGTAAGAGGAGGGGATGTTCTACCACGGCCCTATATCGCGAGCTGACGTCAGAACTCGCATAGGCATGCAACGTCAGGACCTGACGCCGTTCACCAAGCTAGGGTGCATCCTCCCTGATATGGATGGATGGAACTTGTAGTGATTCACGATGCCGATGATGATGTGTCGATTGAATTAGTACTTTATTTAAACGGTCCCGCTGAACTTGCGTAACGGTAGTTAATTAGTTTGGGTACGATGAACCTACATACATCTAGTTAATTAGTTTGGGTATGATGAACCTGTGTTGATTATGTTTACTATATGTTGCATATTTTTGCTAACTCTTTCTCTTCGTGTTGCTCAAGTATATTATGTTGCATATTATTGTTGAATTCGCTTGATGAAGATGCATCTCTAACAGGTACATAGATCCTTGATGGTGAAGAAGTGCTATGCCGTGTACATAGGGAGGGTTCCGGGAGTGTACGACGAGTGGCCCAAGTGTCACGGTTCTCGGGCGGCAGCCATAAAGGGTTCGATAGCAGACAAGAAGCAGAAACTAGTTACTTGAGGTTCACGCTAGCGCGAGAGAGGAATCAGAACCGGCGCCTCATGTACTGCATAAGTCCGCTCTTACTCATAGTGATAACTCTTCTCTTCTATATCATTGTTTAGATGGATGATGAAACATGTGTATGGGATGACGATGTAGTTGCATGTATTCGAGACATATCATAATTTGTATCGCTATTTCGAGATCGATGATGATGAGAGACATCATTTGTGTTGGATGATGATGACATGATTTGATGAGACTATTTGCATGTGTATGATATGATGAGACTATTGTGTGTATGATATGACAGAGGCTATTGTATAAAACCTATTAAAAAACAGAGTAAATACGTAGCAAAAAAAATACAAAAAATAGTAACAGTAGCGCGGGGTATGTGTGTAGCAGCAACGCTGCATTAGCAGTAGCGCGTGGTAAATAGGCGCGCTGCAGCTTTTAGCAGTAGCGAGGTTCTCCAAAACGCGTTACTGCTAAACTCGGGTATCAGTAGCGTGGGTGAGAACCGTGCTACTGCTACAAGTTAGCTATAGCGCCGTAGCAGTAGCGCGCCCACCCGCGCTACTGCTATGCCAAAACCCCGCGCTACTGCTAGGGTTTTCCCTAGTAGTGCAAGTTTCAATCAAATTCAGTTCTGGATTGAAAATACAGAGAATTATTTGGTGGACCTAAATGATGCAAATGGGGGGTGATCTCCTGGACTTAAGGGTTTGGTTGGAAGGACTATAAGTGGGAAAATTTTCAGAATTATTTGATGAAGGAAAATTAGGGTTGCAGTTATAACCTAGGAATGGGACAGAATTGAAAAGAGGATGTTTTGCTCAAAATTTTCAAAAGACCAAGTTGGGTTTTGCATAAAAGTGATCTATAGGCATCACATGACCCCTCATAATTTTTTATGGAATTTTAAAAGAATTATTTAAAATAATTATAGTGCAACAGAAGCATTTCAAAGATTGAAAATGCTATTAAAAGGATTATTTTGGGAAAATTTTATTATGAAAATATTTCCTACTGTTATTTAAAATATAAATGAAATGATTTAGGAAAATGACCAAAGCCCATAATATTTTACAAAAATTTCTATATGGAGGGAAGAATATTAGAAAACCAATAACAGAGAAGGTTCTGAAACAATAAATGGCTTCGCATAATTCAAAATTTTATTTCTGGCCAAATTTTACTTAATAAAAATATGGTTAAATTTTTGGGGTGTTACATGATTGGGGCATGTGTGCAACATATACTTAAGCCTCCCCCAAGCTTGAGCGATACTTTCTCCTTGACGAGGTCAAAAATTATATATATAATTCCGATCACGATGAACCAAATGCATAGGATAAAATTTCTAGTGGAATTCTAGCTTTAGCCGGTTCCAGTCCCATGTTTCAGTATCATCACATAGCCTATACCATGTCAATGCCTTTCCCTCCAAAGATAAAGGGAATACTTTCTTCTTAACTCCATCTCCAGATAGACCTGCAAGCTTAAACAATCCACAAATTTCATCCACATAGATCAAGTGCATATCAGGATGTACCGTTCCATCTCTTGCATAAGGATTAGCTAGCAGTTTCTCTACCATACCCGAAGGAATTTCATAATAAATATTTTCAGTAGGTTCAATAGGTTGAGGGGCAACTCTCAATGCTTCCGGTCGAGGTGAAGATACCCCGAACAAGCCCCTCAAAGGATTACTTTCCATAGTGACAAGTGACAGTAAATTTCAGCACGTAATATAAATGTTTCCTTACCAAATTCCACTCACCAAAGGCGCTTCACTCCCCGACAACGGCGCCAGAAAAGAGTCTTGATGACCCACAAGTATAGGGGATCAATTGTAGTCCTTTTGATAAGTAAGAGTGTCGAACGCAACGAAGAGCAGAAGGAAATGACAAGCGGTTTTGAGTAAGGTATTCTCTGCAAGTACTGAAAAAAGTGGTAACAGATAGTTTCGGTAGCAAGATAATTCGTAACAAGTAACAAGTAACAAGTGTAATAAAGTGCAGTAAGGTGGCCCAATCCTTTTTATAGCAAAGGACAAGCCGGAACGATCTCTTATAATAAGTAAAGCGTTCTCGAGGACACATGGGAATTTCATCTACTCACTTTCATCATGTTTGTTTGATTCGCATTCGCTACTTTGATAATTTGATATGTGGGTGGACCGGTGCTTGGGTGTTGTTCTTACTTGACCAAGCCTCCCACTTATGATTACCCCCTCTCGCAAGCATCCGCAACTACGAAAGAAGAATTAAGATAACTCTAACCATAGCATGAAACATATGGATCCAAATCAGCCCCTTACGGAATAGCGAATAAACTAGGGTTTAAGCTTCTGTCACTCTAGCAACACATCATCTAATTACTACTCCACAATGCCTTCCCTTAGGCCCAAAGATGGTGAAGTGGCATGTAGTCGACGTTCACACGACACCACTAAAGGAAGCACAACATACATAGCATCAAAATATCGAACGAATACCAAATTCACATGATTACTTACGACAAGACTTCTCACATGTCCTCAAGAACAAAAGTAACCACTCACAAATCATATTCATGTTCAAGATCAGAGGGGTATTGAATAGCATTAAGGATCTGAACATATAATCTTCCACCAAATAAACCAACTAGCATCAACTACAACATGTAATCAACACTACTAGCAACCCACAGGTACCAATCTGAGGTTTTGAGACAAAGATTGAATACAAACTAGGGTTTGAGATGAGATGGTGCTAGTGAAGATGTTGATGAAGATTGGTCCTCCCACGATGAGAGGATCATTGGTGATGTCGATGGCTTCGATTTCCCCCTCCCGGAGGGAAGTATCCCCGGTGGAATTGCTCCGCCGGAAAGCAAAATAGCTCCTGCCCAGGTTCCGCCTCAAGACGGTGGCGCTTCATCCCGAAAGTCCTCTTCTCTTTTTTCTAGGGCAAATGGCTTCATATAGCAGAAGGAGGGGGCCAGAGGCCTGCCAGGGGCCCCACAAGCCAGGGGGCGCGCCTAGGGGGTAGGGCACGCCCCCAGGCTTGTGGCTTCCTGGTGGGCCCCCTTCTGTTAATTCTTTCGCTAGTATTTTTTATATATTCCAAAATAATTCTCCGTAAATTTTCAGGTCATTTGGAGTTATGCAGAATAGCTATCTCTGTTTCACCCCTTTCAGGTCCAGAATTCCAGCTGCCGACATTCTCCCTCTTCATGTAAATCTTGCAAAATAAGAGAGAAAAGGCATAAGAATGGTACCATAAAGTGAAATAATGATCAAAAACATAATAATTATTAGTACGAAATCATGATGCAAATTGGACGTATCAAGCGTCGAAGCCTAAGCCTGGCTATGCTTCCCGGGGAGCTCGAGGAGCGAATGGCCCAAAAGAGGTTTATCACGGCCTCTTCGCCCGACGACGGCAAGGTGGCCGCCGAGGCCGCCGAGGAAGTTGGCGACGATGACTGGTCGCATGCTCTCAATCAGCGGGCTAGAGTATGGTGGTATGTCACGGATGCTGGCTATGACATCGAGGTCGTCGACACCGACGGTTTGAC